>PVHP010048856.1:0-12380 GCA_004024765.1 Zapus hudsonius
ATAATGAGTTACAACATTTAGTGGGCAAACAATGAGTTGTTATCCCCAATTCCCCACTGCCCTCCCCTCCCCCCTCCACTGGATAACCTCCTCCATGGGTTGTCTGGATCAGTCCTTGTGACAGGGGACCATGGATAGCCTAGTATTCAGCCAGGTTCTCCTGGCCATGCCTCTGGATAATCTCCCCCACCATGGCTCTCACAATCTTTCCGCCCCCTCTTCTTTTGTAAGATCTTATTTTCTTTCTTTCTTTCTTTCAATTTTTCTTTTTATTTTATTGTCCATAATGAGTTACAATATTTAGTGGGCAAACAATGAGTTGTTATCCTAAGACCTTATTTTCATAGTTAGTTATCGCTTGTTGCGCTGTCGTAGACTGATTCAGTGTTTAAGAAGCCCTTGAGTCTCCGAGTTAAAAAAAAAAAAAAAGGGCTCATCTTAGTACTAAGATATACAGGATCCCTTGCCACAAGGACTAATACAGACAGCCCACGAAGGAGGATATACAACTGATCAGGGAGGGGGAGGGTGAAGCGGGGAATTCGGGATAACAACGCATGGTTTGCCCACTAAATTATGTAACTCATTATGGACAATAAAAAAAAAAAGGAAATTTGAGGAAATGCCCCTCGTGTGGCCTATCAAAAGGACTGAGTTGTAAACTACCCTTAATAACTCTTTTTATCCTGAGAAGGGCTATGAGGACCCTGAAGCTTCCTGACATAGTTTAGACAAGGACCTTGTGACATATTGGGTGGCCAGATAGGCTGCCCAGATGACTGACTGATGAAGGCAGTGAGTGATTTCACAGCTGTGGAGACCAGGGTCACCTCTTCTGGGAGCAAAAGTCCTGTGCTACTCTGTAGGGACCCTGGGAGCCCAAAGCCAGGAAGGGTCTCTCTTAATCTATCTTACACTTTCTTGTCATATATACAGCCTATATCCATCACATAAAGATATTTTAAAAAATAGACCCCATAATGACTAGCAGAGTGCTTAGAACATCTTTCTAGTTAGTTCTCTCTGTTTTGTATTGCTCTGATGTTGGGTTCTCTGCTCCGATTAGGCCCTAAGAATGTGTTTGGGGCATTTTGCCATTAAAGTTAGTTAAAACTCCTTAGGGAATAACTTTCAGGGACTTAGTAGCTCCCTGGATCCTTTAGCCTTTTTCTCAGTCATTCATTCATTCATCCCCTGGGATGGGTCAGAGTCTGGCTGAACAAGAAGCTTCCCTTGGAGCCATTCAGGACATGTTTCTCATCAATGACCCTCATTCTGCAGAATGAGTATTTGCTGGAGCCTAACTTCCTCTCCTTGGGCGTCTAGGGTCAAGATGATACATGATGAATGGAGTTGTAAGGTCGTTTTTATAAGGGGAATATCATTCTTTGAGGGCAAGGACCCAAATATTATCTGTCTCTTAGTTCCTTTTAAGGCTTTGGCCTCTAAGTATTGGTTTGAGCACCTAGAAAACATAGCCATAAGGTTTCTAACTGTTAACTTCTGTATCCCTCTTGACAAAGCCTATTGCACATTCAGCACTCAGGTGCAGCGTGCTTTTAGTCACGTACATCTAGTGTTAAATGGACAGTTAACTCTTCAGTGAGCATTTCAGCACGGGCTGGCTTGAGATAACAACCTTGAGTAACCAGATTGCCTTTAGGAGAAGCGATAACCGAGGAGGAAAGAGAAATAGTTCAACTGATAGCCACCAAATCTCCATGTTGTAGTCTTAGAAGTACACAAGAAGAGTTTTGATTTAAGCATACCTCTAGTGAGATAAAAATGTGAAAATAGCATGACTGCCAATTGTTCAATATTGTTTTACGACCTGCTTTTTCATCAGTCATCTTGGTGGCTTCAGTAAGACGTGGTGCTACCAATATATCGAGGACAGTAAGGAGCCCTTCTCAGGGGAAATTCCTGCACAAACACATGTGTCACATAGTCCCTTTAATAAGTCTCAGAAAATCACAATGCAAAGGAGTATGAGAGTAGCTGAAGGGGCTAATATGCAGTTTCTAGAATTGTTGTTGGAGTTCTTCCATCCTGGGCAGTGTGGCATGTACTACTGTTGTGATTCCCTATAATACCACAAGATACTGCAGGGCCAGACACCCCCAATCTCTACATCAATGCTAGTTGCTCACATTCATTAAGAGTGGACCAGAGGAAGCATATTTCTTTACTTTTGGAGCCCAGGATCTGTCATGAATATAAATTGGACAGTTATAGTAGCTGTCAGCTTATTTTTACTTTATCACATTAAAATTAATTGCTATAGACATAGACTTTCAGCCAGGCAAAAAAAATGACATAACACATTTGTACTAAATTAATAGTAATCATGAACAAATACTGAAAAAAACTGAAAGAAACACAACTACATGAGACCAGCATTGATGAAGCTGTTTTTCAATTTAGAAAGTCATCTTTTTTTTCTTGATGAGGTGGTTTGATTTTAATTACTCTATCCTGTTTTCATGGACACATAGTAACATTCGAAAATCATTTTTTCCTTCAGAAGCCCTTTTCCCATGAACAATAACTTTGAATATTTATCTACATCAACATTTTTTGTTTTTCTTCATGTGCTACATTTTTTCTTTATTTGTACACTCCCACACATACACTCATGACCAGAACTAAAGATAGCATTTTCAACAAACGTTGCAGGGAAAACTGGATATCTACATGTAGAAGAATGAATTTAGAAATTCAGGAAATAAGTATAGGAATGAACTTTCTGAAGAGGAACCCAGTAGCATAAGAAATAAGGCAATCAACAAATAAAACCCCATGAAAATAAAACACCATTTTACAGCTAAGCAAACTGCCAACTGAGTCAAGAGACAACCTATAGAATGGGGCAAAATCTTTTCCAGCTATACATATGACAGAGCATGAAAATTTATAACATACAAAGAACTCAAACAAAAATTAATTTTAAATAATCAACTCAAGCGAAAATCAAGCCATGGAATTGAACATGTTTCAAAAGAAAACTTAAAATTTTTAAAATTTAAATTTCAGTATTTTTAAATGTTCAACATTTTTATAAAATTTTATTTATTTATTGTTTATAAGTAAAATTGTCCTTTTAGTTGTTAAGAGTAGATGACATAAACTGAACCTAGACAAGGTATTTAAATCTCTGCCATGTGAGTAATGAACTTACACAGCCTGACAAAAGAAGCCCCAAGTCCAGAGACAAAATGACCAATGGTGGCTAGTGGATACAGTCAGACTCAGTGGTAAACATCAATAAATATGAAGAAGCAGAATCTTCTGTAAGCCCTGAGGTCCAAGGTTTCCCTTTTATAGTGGTAGATTATAAAGCCCAAGGTCAAAAAAGTACATATAGAAGGGATTCTGGATTCTGTCTATTGTGGGATTTATTTATTGGCACACAAAGAGAGAAAGAGAGAAGAGAGACAGACAGAGAGAATTGTGTGCCAGGGCCACTGGCCACCACAAAGGAATTCCAGATGTAGGTGCCACTCTGTGCATCTGGCTTTATATGGGTACTGGGGAATTGGACCCAGGTGGTGAGGCTTGATAGGCAAACACCTTAACCATTGAGCCATCTCTCCAGTCCCCAGAAATCTTCTGATAGTGGGCAGGAGGACCTATTGTCACTCTAACTCACTACAAGACCCCGCTTATCCTTTCATGGGAATCTTTAAGTATGGAATGCCCTAATAACCTTTAAACAGTTCAGCTGTGCCCACAGAGTGGTAAAAAATTGGCTTGAGTCTCAGAGGATTAGCCTTCCAGATGGAAGAAAGGTCCTCATCAACTCTTTGTAATCTGCAGGCTCTCGCTTCCCAATGATGTGGGTACTAATAAAGGCTGGGGAGGTCTCGGCAATAAGAAAGCAGACTGAGATCTTTATCCAGTGTTCCCAGGTTCTTATCACCATCAGAGTTAGAATTCAGAGCTGAGATAAAGTAAGGCCTTGGATGGTTTCTTTCAAGGCAAAAGCACCCACTCCTGGAACGAGCAAGTGCTTCTCAAGAGAAAGGTGACTTTACAGGCTTTTCTTGGTGGACTTGAAATGACACCTGGAGAATATGGTACCAGAGTACACAGACTAGTTTCAGGATTATGAGGAATTCCTTATTTCTCATGTCATGTGCAGGTTAGAAGTCAGATGCAGTCATCCTTGGATTATGAAGTTTAGTTTGACATTTATTGATGCCACATATATGTACTACATGCTTTCAACATTCCTCCTCTTAGTCTTTCTTCTCATTCTCTCTCTTCCTTTGAGCCTTTTCTGCTCGTAAGTCCTACTTCAATAAATATACTACTGAAGTTTAATTTCTCTAGCAGTTGCTCTCTTTGTTTTTATTAACCGATGCAGGCTTCAGTTTTACATTTTGGTGCGTATTCCCTTGTCAGTTGCTGTGAGTGTTTGGTAGCAGCCTTGATGGTAGTGAGCCAAAGACAGCTGTGTCCTTCAAGGGAGGGTCACTGATTTCCAGAGGTCTCTGTTCAGAAAAGTCTTTGGGGCTTTGACTAGAAATCATAACTGAGCCCCGACAGGCAGAATGTTCTATGCTGTCTGGGGTGTGAAATATCTGTCTGTTGAAGCAACATTGCATAACTGCTGTACGTGAACATCTGCAGCCAAATGATTTATCTTCAACTGGGGCCATTTGCCAACTTCATTATCCTGGACACCATCAGTTAGTATTCCTAGCAGGCACAATATGGAGATGACCCTGCAGCCAATGCTTGAGATAATGTAAGGAATACAAAGCATGAAACTGATAAAGCAGCTGGGTGCAGCTATTCAATCTGATCATAAGACACAGCAAACACACCTGTCACTCTTGGCCATTCTGAGTCACATGTGGAAGAACACACTTATTGTATTCCCATCGGGAGAAACAAGGATGAGACAGATTGTCTTCCACAAGAAAGATGCTGGGAAATGCTCCCTTTGGTAACCTACAGTTACACTTCATATTTGGAAGGGCCTGCTAAAGCCACAGAACCAAACTCCATGTCCAGAGACTGTCCATTAATCTTGGGAAATTTGGAGGGAGCTTGCATAGTCTAGGGAAGATTCCATTCATGAAAACAAGGGAAATTTTGAACAAAATCACAGAAAATTATCTTAGGAAACTGAGTATGTCACAGTTTCTAGTTAATAACTCTTTATGAAAGAGATTTCAAGTGGTAATTGAAGTCAATTCAAGACCATTTTTCTCCAGGTTCAGTTAAAAAAACAAAACATATGATCATTATATGTTCCCACAGAGCTTCACTTTTTTAACTAAAAATTGTGGCTAGCATCTACAACCTCATGAGACTACACACAAACCGATACAAAGAAAGTTGATTTTGGAAGTGTGAATAAGGAAAATTCAGACTATATGCAAATAATAACTATAGACCATGTTTTCAAGTGATAGAAATAGTCTGAAAATAGATGGCAGTCATGATTATTTAGCCATAAATCTATCATTTTGAGATCATGTATTTTATGTGATATGCAATATATCTCAGTAAAATAATGCCATATATACATATATATGTATGAAGAAAGAAACCTACATAGGCAAGGATCAATCCTGGCATATATTATTCCCTGTGTCAAAGTCAGCATCTTTGAACTGAGAGATTGGCATGCATACACACTCAAGGCGGAAGGCTCCAGGGGAAGGACTCATTGTCCATAAGGGCCTGGCTCTCTGAGATGAGAGTTCTGCTGGAGCAGGTTCACTACAGCACCTCATGATGGACAGCTCCAGGGGAAGGATTGTCCATCCCTGAGGGCCTGGTTCTCTGGAATGAGAGTTCTGCTAGAGCAGGTTCCTGCTGTGGTGCCATGGTTCACATGGTGCCTCACTACACCACACTGAGAGGCCAGGCATTGAGCACTTTACCCATGCTCCTCCTGTCAGGTTTATATCCTGTGACCATGCTTCTCAGCTTCAGTGTGGTTGGAAGCACCTGCAGGACTCAGGAAAACTCAGATGGCTGAGCACTCCCTGAGGCTCTGATTCAGTAGGACTGAGACAGGGTTCAAAATGTCCACTAATATCTAGTTCCCAAGAGTACCAATGCTATTGATCATTTCATGGGTACGAATACATTTTTGTGACCCAATTTACAGATTGAGAGTGGTCACTGCAGTGTGGATGTGCACACCTTCCCTATGTGAGGAAATGACTTTTCTGCCAGGCAGGACATCAAAGACTTAAACAAAAGCTGAGCTTTGGGGCCTTCGCTTTCCCTCCACCCCCTTACTTGTTTAGCAAACTCAACATGGGGAGCCTGGTGGTACCAGAAGCCACTGAGGGTTCCTGATGTCACAAGAGGTGAAGCCTAAGAACACAGCCTCTATTGGAGGCGGGTGCCTGTTCACCTGGTATAATGCTGGGAAAAGAAAAGATAGATGAGCTACTGTTCTGAGAAAATTATTCTATGGCTCCTTAAAGCACAAGTAAGAGGACTTTTTTTTTTGAAGACCACAGATATAGGGAAGAAATCCTGTAGTGAAGGAGAGGAATGTGCTCCATGCCACATAGAGATGGGTTAGGGCATTTTACAGCCAAAGAGCTGAGTGAGGCTCAGTGAATGGAAAAACACCAGAGGTGAGGATGATTCTTGCTAAGCAGACCTAGGGGATTCCCACTGCATGGAGATCAGGGTGATATGATTTTGCCTGGGGCTTAGTGGGGAGGAAGATCCTGACCAGCAATGGAACCTGACCAGGTAGCAAGGATGGAGCTTCCTGCTGAACTCATTCCCTGGGTTGTTGGCTGGGTGGAATGTCCTAAGGAAGTACTCAGAGGAGCAAGTTTAAGAATCCAGACTCTGTTCTGATTTTGGTCAACCATTATTTTATAAATTTTGCATTAACAGATCTTTCAAAAACTTGCAGCAACAGTAATATCTTTCAGTCTCTTGCTTAAATATCTTTTCCTAGGTCTCCTCAATTCAAGGACTTTGGAGAATAATTTTTAAATATTGTATTTATTCATTTTCAAGCAGAGAGAGAGAGAGAGAGAGAGAGAGAGAGAGAGAGAGAGAGAGAGAGAGAGAGAGAGAGAACACCAGGGCCAGCACCTCGTGGATCCGACCCATGTGGGTCCTGGGAACTGAACCCAGGGCCTTAGGCACTGGAGGCAAGTGCCCCAACCGCTGAGCCATCTCTCCAGCCCATGGAGAATAATTTTTTAATTGGAGCTCCTTAGGCAGGACAACGGCAGGCAGGTGTCATACTTACCTCCTCTGTGACAGGGGTCATGGCTGACGTTGTGGGAACAAAAGAGAGACTATCAAGTGAGAGGCATAAAACATTTATTGGATAACAGTTTCATGACTCGAGAGTCTTCAGAAAAGAGGAGCCAATGACCAGAGGAAACCATTTGTGAGCTTGGGTTTAATGAGGAACTGGCAGCTGTGTGGCGGTGGGCTTTCTCCCAGGACAAGTGGTTCTCAGGGGCAACCTGGCTGGCCTGTCTCTCCAGATTCTTCTGGCTTTTCTCTGCTGCATTCCTGGCTTGCAGGTGTGGAGGTCTGGCCTGTGTCTAACAAGCTGGCCTAGAGAACTTCTACATGGGCAGCTCCAGGGACGAAAATTTAGGGGGTGTCGGAGGAATGTTTCTCCTCTATGCCTTGCTTTGCAGGGAAAAAAAAATTCTTGCGTCTATAAAGAAGTGGGGTTTCTTTTTCCCCTAGGTTAAAAAAACAGGTGGAAATTTTCATGATATGGGGTTTTGTAATGATTTTTGATATAACATAAAATGATAAAAATGGATTAATTGAATTTTATCAAAATTAAAAACCATATTAAATAACACTATAAACAGAGTAAAAATCAATCCAGAAAATGTAATAAATATTTGAAAGTCATTAATCTAGAAAAGAAAAATATTTTTAAAAAGAGGGGCTGGAGAGATGGCTCAAAGGTCAAAGGAGCTTGTTTAGAAAGCTTGAGGTTTCTGGGGTGATTCTTCAGTATTCAAATAAAGGCAGATGGACAAAGTGACACTGTGTATCTGTAGTTTCTTACAGTGGAAAAAGGCCCTGCCTCACCCATGCTTTCACTCTCTTTCTCTCTCTCTTTTTCTCTCTCCCCCTCTCTCTAATGAGTAAATAAAACAATACTTTTGTGGGGGGTAGGGTCTCACTCCAGCACAGACTGTCCTAGAACACACTCTGTAGTTCCAGAATGCCCTCAAGCTCACAGACATTCTCCTACCATTGCCACATGAGTGCTGGGCTTAAAGGCAAGTGCTACCACACCTGGCAATAAAATATTTTTTTAAAAAAGAATGTTCAGGGCTGGAGAGATGGCTCAGCGGATAAGGCACTTGCCTCCTGTGCCTAAGGCCCTGAGTTCAATTCCCCAGGACCCACATAAGCCAGACCCACAAGGTGGTGGCCCTGGTGTTCTCTCTCTCTCTCTCTCTCTCTGTATCTCTCTGCTTGAAAAATAAATAAATAAAATATTTTTTAAAAAAAAAAGAATGTTCAGAATTTATAAATACTAAAATTCAATATGAGCAACAACAAAACAACCTAATAAATAACAGACTAACAATTGTTCAAATAATAAGTACAAGTGGCCAATGAGCCAAGGAAAAGATGTGTCAACACATTAGGACTAGGAAATGCAACTAGCAATGCTCTTCTGAATATCTACCCCAAAGAACGAAGAGTGGAGGTTGGAAACACATCTGCACAACTAGCTGCTAGCAGCGTTACTGACAAGAGGCAAATGTGGAAGCCACCAAAGTCTACCACGGGATGGACAGATAGCACAATGTGATAACATGACTTCTTACAGAATTCAATCCAGCCTTAGAAACCATGGAGACTGTGACCACTGGGCCTGCTCATCTCTCAAAGTCCTGCCTCTTCAACTGCTGTCATAGGAATGGAAGCTCAGTGCAGCTGCAGGAGACAAGACTCAACCCAGGGCAGGATTCGCATTCACAGCCACAAAGAACACGATGGAGGGCGGAGGACTCTGGGGCGGGAGGGGGCGATAGTGATGAATGAGTGCAGAATCTCAGTTTAGGAAGATCAATGAAAGAGCACTCCAGACCCCTGGTGGAAACAGTTACACAAAAATGTGGATATTCCTAATGCCATTGAATTCCACATCGAAGATGTTTAACATGCTCATTTCTATGCTATGTATATTTATCACAAGGAGAAAAAGTTACAGGTCTGATTTTGCATCTAAATAGGTTATCAAAATAAGACGTAGAAGTAAGCTTGTAAATCAGAATATAATGTGTCTATTTTAAATTAATGAAGTCAGATCATGCTTGTTTGAAAAGAGGAGGAATACAAAAGGAACACGACAATATTTACCCTGAAAAATTACTTCCATAAAGACTATGATTTTTGTTATTAGAAAAATAACAAATATTTATTTAATATATTTCTAGGCTGTGTTCCTTAATTGCTCAATTACAAGAGGTGATATTAACATATTATCTATTCATACATATTGTCCTCAACTTAAAATATTGCCCATGTTCTATATCATAAATTCTAACATTAAATAGTGTGAAGTAAATTCCTTAAATTGAATCTTACATCAGGCCAAGGAAAACAATGAAAAGCAGAGATAGGAATGAAAGCAGTATCTAAATTAATCAGTCTTTTCTCCTTTAACTCATCTCTGTGGGTTTTGCTTTAAAAAACAAAACAGAGGAGAAACCATCAGAGAATGAGGAGCCAGGAAAGGATGCACTATAAGTACCCAGCAGCCTCAGGAGACCCCTCATCTCTGCCTCTTTTTCTTACTTTGGGATTGGCCTTAAGCATCTCTTCATTGTTTGGGGATCACTTTCCCCTAATGATTCTTGTGAGACCCAGTAGTGACATTAGAGGAGAAAGGAGCCCTGCAGGTGTATTCCTACCAAGTCCCACTTTAACTGTGCATTTAAGAGAAACTGCTAAAGTAAAACATGCTGGTTCAGAGCACCAAATAATGTTAACAAATGCCTCTGATGTTAAAGGAAAATCAAAGTTAGGGCTGAAAATCCACACAGGGTTGATGGGAAACTTGTTTCTGAAACAAACTTCTAAACATTTTGTGAGAGTAGTTTTCTTGTCCAAGGTCTCCAGGGTGGACCCTGCCTTCCTTTGACAGGGACATACTACTCACCTCGCCCACAAAACACTATGGCAGTCCCCACCCAAACCTGCAGGACAGGGTGGGAGCCAAAATCAATACGTGCCTGGATATCAGAGCCTGGAGGCCCAGACAGACTTGGTATTTAAAGTCTGAGCTCAAGTGTAACTGGGCCAGATCCTTGGATCTCAGCCACCTAGCAAGGCTGTGGAGTGCCCTTGGGCAGCAGCAGACACCCTAGGTGAGCTCCCCTGTCCTGAGAACTGTGAAGGAGAAAGAATCCAGACAGGGACACCTTGGAGGAAGCAGGCAGGACACCAGGACTGAGCATATCTCCTCTATCTCAGAGGTCTAGGTATGGGGGAGGGGAAAAGGGTGGGTGGAGAATCCACAGAGAAAAACAGACTTTTCAAGGGTCCAGGTGAGTTGCAAATCCCAATCTCACCACAGCCATGGTCAGCTGTCCCATGCACACTGCTGTGCCAATCACTTCTGGTGCCAACAGGGCCCATCTTTTTGCACATTGCTGCCAGGTAAAATCATTTGATTTAAACTGGCATGCAGAGGAGAACATGTCTCAGCCAGGTCCTACCTGGAGTGTTCAATGGGAGACCTGAGCACAAAATCCCGGCCGTATCTCACTAACACCAGTGGCTGTGGCTCCCAGTGCTTGGCCTTGGGACTCTTTTCCTGATTGGAGTGTTGAGTGGGCGTGTTGAAGACAGAATCTCAAGTGTAGGGCAGAGTGAGGAGTAGCTTTCGGTCCTCTCCAGATTCTCTAGGGAGGTTCTATTCCAGGAAGATTTCCAGATGGGAAGAGCCAAGACATAACTCTTCTCCTCATGCACATTTGCCAATTTAAGGTTTTCAGTTTTCTCCCAACTTTTAGGAATTTCTGTCTCTACTAGAGATCAGATGCCAAGTTAGTGCAGTTTGGCTTAAGTGACCACAATGCTATTAGCACAATTATTTGTCAATTATTTCTTGGGTCCTTAGTTGGTGTTTAAGTTTCTGAACCACAGAGGATATCCACAGCTGTATGATAAGCTAAGTGCACGGTGCACATTCTCTTCTACTCTTGGAACTGTGGGAAAGTCAGTCTTCATTTTGGTGGACTGAACAAATGCCTCCACAGGTCTTTGTTAATAAAATTACATTCTTAGCCTTTTCCACACAATCTTTGGGGAAACAGTTGGAAAGATAAAGTAATTCTATTTCACCATGATGGTCTTCATTTCTTAGGTGGGTGTAAAAAGTTTTATTAGAAGCATTGGTCTAATCAAGCTCTCATTTCTCTTCCCTCTCTAGGTCTGTCAGACATGATTCTGATTCTGCTCCTGACAGTCTGTTTGGGAATAGCCTCTGGGGCTCCCGCCTTTGAACCCAGTTTGGATGCTCAATGGCTTCAGTGGAAGACAAAGTATGGGCGAAAATACATCCCGGTCAGTACCATAGAGACTGCCCAGAGGGGCCACAGACAGCCCATGCTGTGGGGAGTTTCTGGTCATAGAACAGGTTCTAAAAGCCAGATTTCACCACAGCTCAGTCCCATTGTGAGCAGAATGTGGGGAGCATCACTGTTCTCGGTGAGCCTGTGCAATGGTTTCCTGCAGTGTGAGCAAAGATCTCTGGCTATGTGCTGTCTCCTCACTGAGCTTATGTGGAGCTAGAAATAGAAAGATTATTGGGCTGGAGAGATGACACAGTGATGTTGATTTCTAGAATGCAGAGCCATATAAAAGAAGAGTGTGGGAGAAGAATATGAAAATCATTGAGCAGCACAACAAGGAATACAGAGAGGGGAAACACAACTACACCTTGGGGATGAATGCCTTCGGTGACATGGTGAGTGTAATGCGGATTGCTCAACTCTGTTTCCTCCAGGGCTGTAAATTTCTATCTACACATATATGCATCTATTAATATCTTTCATAGAAGGACATGGTATATTGCTTTTTAGTTCTGTGCAAGTAACCTCTTGCTTTTTTGTTTTTTATTTACTTTTCCTTAAAGACCCTTCAAGAATACAATAAACTGCTAACTGGCTTTCTGAGCCAGAATTTCAAGAATGGAAAAGTGTTCCAGAAAACTGTGCTTGGCGACCTACCCAAATCCTTGGACTGGAGAAAGAGAGGCTATGTGACTCCTGTGAGGGATCAGGTATGACAGTGTCGCATTCACACCCTTCCCTGCCCATAGGGGAACCAGGGAGGAGTTCATGTCCTTTCCTTGGTCAGCTGAGAAGTGACATGCACTTTACTATGTTTGG
>PVHP010048857.1:0-12352 GCA_004024765.1 Zapus hudsonius
AAGCCAGTGAATGCTGGATCTCCTTCTCTTATCACTCATCCACGCAGTGCTTGCAATGAAGTGTCTCCTTCAACCTGGAACTGTTATCCAGCAATTCTTGGGTCTCTGCCACTCACAGACTAATCTGGGTTACCTGCTGAAGGTGCTTCCTGAAGAAGGATCTTCTCCCCTCAGCTAATCCTTTCTAGAAAGGCCCTCATAGACACGCCCAGATTTGTTTCTCATAGCTGACCATCTCATAGATGACCATAGATCAACCATCACACCTAGATTCTGAACTTACACAGAAAATACTGGAATTGTAAGCTGTAAGAAGAGCAGGACCTGGAGCTTTTTAGGTGACCCTATAGATCTGTGAGGCCCTTCCTCGGTGTAAAGCCAACAGAGGGAAGCAGAGAGAAAAAGTGACCAAGCTCTGACATTGGACTCCTGGGTCCAAATGTGTCTGAAGTTCTTGACATCTGACTTCTCTATGTGCCAACATATTCCATTTTTACTCAATCCGGTCTGAGTCAGGTTTGGGTCATTATCATAGTCAAGAGAATGTTGCTTGGAATGTATAAAGTGTCTATTCATACATGTACCCCATAGGGACCATGGATTCCCATAAAGTCTACATCTGGGAAAGCTCATTCCCACAGCAGGGTGGAAGTGGCAGCCGCGGGAGATCTGCAAGTGTGAGTCACCTATGGGAATCTTGACCTCCCTCCACAGAGCACTTCCTGTCTCACGGGCCTTTCACAGGTTCCATCCCTTTGCCTTTTGTGGATATAACAACCCTCCGAATCAGCCAGATAAAGGTCCATCCTCCATTGACAGAATGATAAACCGAGGTTCCAAGAGGAGAAATGAGCTGCTCACAGTCACATAGCCACTAAGTAGCAAAGATGGGACAAGTGACTCTCTGCCCTGCCCTCCTTCTGTGCCCCTGTAGTGGCCTAGGCCATGCTTATACTCAGGGTGCAGAGACCTCCACAGCTCGCCTTGACCAGGACCTCAGGGCATGCTGCAGTGGTTCTGTCTGCCTTCCATCCACCACACCTCCCTTCCAATCCACGGCCTCCTCCAGCTCATTCTTTCATTCATTCGTTCCCTTAGTCAGCTGCTCCACAGACATTGGCTGTCCAGCACTGGGCCAGGCCCTTTGATGAATGCCAGAGATGCACCAGTGACTGGACACAGAATACCTGCTTTTGAGCTTCTCCATCGTGCATCAGACCAAGTGCTTAGGTATCTCGAGGAACAGTGTGGGGAAGGTAGGAATGGACTGTGCTGGTGGGCTTAGGAGGCCACACTCAGGAGTACCTTGGTCTGGATACTAAAGTTTCCTGACAGGGAGGAAGAGAGCAGCCCCCACTGCACAGTGGAGGAGTGAGGCAGCCCACTCTCTCAGGGTGATGTGGGTATGGAGCTGGGTGACAGGCTCAGTGGGAGGCCATGTCACCAAGGACCTTCCAGGAACACACAGTCTAAGGCGTGATGAAGCACTATGTGTAGTCACGTCTGCTGAGAGAGCAGAAGCAAGTTTGAAGAGGAGGCCACTTTATGGCTAAGGCCATGGTTCATGGCAGAGAGGGTACAGAGAGGAATTGAGGCAATAGCAGTGGGAAGCCAGGGAGGGGACTAGCTGAAGAGACACCGCATTACTATACTCCTTGAGTGGAAGAGGTGAAGCGGAAGGTGAGTCTGAGTTTCTAACGTACTGGCTCCATAAACGGTACTGTCAGAACTGGCCTCAGTGGCCCAAACCTGAATCCCAGCACTTGGATGGCTGAGGTAAGAAGTTTGCTATATAGTGAGACCCCGTCTTCAAAACAAAATAAGCAGCAATACTAAATGAACGAGTTTGAGCAGAAGCATCTTATGGAGGTAATGTAACTGGAAGTGATAGATTATTACTAGAAAATTTCTCAGTGCCAGGGGTAGGATACCTTCCAATGAGTTATTGGCCAGGGATCCCCCTGATGTTTCCAAAACATTACAAGCTATTGCCAAGGCTTTTTGTTGCCCACCAGAACAAGATGGTAAGACCCCATTGCTAAAGATCCCACGTGCTTGGGCTGCAGGTCACTGAGAAATCAAGTTGGAGTTGAGCTGAAAGCTTCCTCGCTATTGGCAAGCTGCCAGGGTGATGGCAAGACCTATTGAGCCTGTTGGAGGAGAAAAGTCATGAATGGTCTTAACCAGCAGTGGACCTTATAAGCTTTATGTCTGGACAGTCAGGCCCAATACACCAACTGGTGCAATGGTGGCATGTCTGTTATGGGGGAAGTGAACTGCCCTCTGATTGGACTTAAGGCCCGCTCCATAGGAGGGAATTTCTGCCCGGTACTGAAAACCTAATGAAAAGCCTTTGGCTGGGGAGGTCATAAGCCCTGGGGGAGGAGGGGAAAACTACTACTGTTGTCTGGCTAAATGGATATATTATTTCCACCAAACTTCCCTTTAAATACTTATATTTATGCCCATATATTAATGCTACTCTCACTTCTGGTCAGAGAAGCTTCTTTTTTCAGATGACTCAAACTCACCAGTGCTGAGAAGTGACAGACAGTGGCGTGTTCAGCACTAAGTGAGACATTTCTGTCACACCCTTCAAGGCTCAGGGACCATTGCAGAAGAGGTGGCAGAAAGAATCTAAGAGCCAAAGGAAGGGAGGAGTGCTTACAATAATGTATTCCAGACACAAAGTGGCCTTGATATTCATGACCTCAGAGTGGCTGATGCTACCTACACAAAACCTGAGTAATAGGAGGGGAAATGATGACATCAAAATAGAAGAGAGGCTAGTTGTAAAGGAGGGGCTCAGTGGAGGAGGGCTGGGGGGAGGGAAAAGGGGAGAGTGGTGGAAGGTGATTATTATCATAGCATAATGTCTATATTTATGAATGTGGTCAAAAAGTTCTTTTAAAAAGGCGAAAGTTTAAAAAAAAAAGAGGGTGGAAGGAAAAGACAGACACCTTGATGATGTCCTGGGACCTCTGCCGGCACACACACACTCTCTCTCTCTCTTTCTCTCTCTCTCTCTCTCTATATATATATATATATATATATATCTCACACACACTTAAAAAGTTGAATGAGTGGCACAGGCATTCCGTGAGATCGGTGAAGTTAAGCACTCTTTGCTGCAAGTGTTTTAGACTGAAAAACTCATCACACTGACCTGCAATAAAGGAAATGCAAGTGACTGAAGCTCAGACCATATCATCATCTTTCCTCACCAGGCTCAGATACTCTATATGGACGGCATTTTATTCCCTTTTTTGTTTGTTTGTTTGTTTTTCTGAGGTAGGGTCTCGCTCTAGTCCAGGCTGACCTGGAATTCACTGTGTAGTCTCAGGGTGTTGATCCTCCTACCTCTGCCTCCCGAGTGCTGGGATTAAAGGTGTGTGCCACCACGCCCGGCTTGCATTTTTTTTCTTTTTGAACATAGAAAAACAAATACTTTCATTATGTGAGTAAGCATAGTGACTTATTTGCATTTCCAGGCTTTGATCTTGCTCAGATAAAACCCAGCTCCCTGTCCACAGCCCATGGCCTACGTTCATCTGCTCAGTCACCCGGATCTGGTCCTGACCAGTACAGGCAAGAAGCAGGCTCCGCTGGAACTGCTCCTCCACATGACTGCTAATCTCGACTTTTTTTTTTTTCTTTTTGTCTTGTTTCTTTTTGATGATTTTTTTTAAATTTAAAAATCTCTTCCTCCTCAGTAGTCAGCTTGGCCCTCTTCTTGGCAATGAAACATGGGACTTGAACCACTGTTGGTAAAGTGTGCTGTTAGTGAGTGTGGCAGAGCTCTTCACAGGGGGCAGGGGATGTTCCTGTCTACTACTAAGATAATACCCCTGCACCCTGTGACATGATATAATATAATATATAATATGATACGATACAATATGATATAATAGAATTGCATACATTATATAAATATCATATAATTAATATTTATTATTGACAATAAATATTGTCAATAACAATAACCAGCTTGTTATTGACCCTGCGTAGTCAACACCAGTGATCCTGGAGTTTTTGTGAAAACACCACTTGGAGCCTCAGAAGTTCCCCCTACCACGCAGGCTTGGCCGCCTCAGACTCCAGCTCTGTGCCTGTGAAGGTGCCAATCTTAGTGTTGGCAGCGGGACCCCCAGCTCATACTTCTGCTTGGTTTAATTCTTCACAGGGGAAGCAGGTTGATCAGAGAGAGGTGCTGGGACTGATTGCCCTAAGATTGGAGCTTTGTCAGGAGAGCTACTAACACCACAGGCAACCAGGCAGCACTGTGTGGTGCAGTCCAGAGCCAGACAGCAAAAGTCTTCAGTTACTAGGAACCAAGATTATAGATTCCTGGGGAGAAAGGACATCTGTGGGCCTCCGTGATTTAGGCTGTGAGAGAAGTCACACGGCAATGACTCAGGAGAGTGGGAGATCAAGAAGCTCTCCAGGAGAGAGGGTAACTGGAGACACAGAAGAGGCTCCTACTTCTCCTGGGTTTCTCCAGGGGAAGAACTATTCTCCCCCACTGGCTGCCTCAGGTCTCCCTCCTGCTAGGGGCAGGATGGGTCTTGGGAGCTCTGCCAGTCTGGACAAGGGAGAGACGGGCAGGTGCTGTCTGTGACCTAGTCTGTGGTAGGGCTTTCTCCTGACCCCTGTCATGCAGCATCTGTGCCACTGTCCCAAGGGATGCCCATCCCTCAGCACTGGCTAGAAGGAGCCTGATGCCGTAGGTAAGGTCTTTCTTCATCATATCAAGATGGCTGCCAGCACCTCTCTGAACTACATCCTTCCAGGTTTAAATTCTGCAAAAATAAGCAGGAGCTGGAGTATTCTCAAGAAAGTTCTGAGATTCTGTTTAGACCAACTTAGATCACACACTCTGCCCCTAGTTGATCACTCTGGTTCTGAAAGGGAGACAGGTAACATTAGGAAGAGGCAGGTAGACAGCAAGGTCCCTAGGAGAGATTAATCTTAATTCCTGTCTGCCGGCTGAAGCATAAATGAACGCTACTATTCACCCTGCTGTCTGCAGCGGCTGCTGCAGAGCTGGAATTACTCAGCTGCACGTGTTCAAGTCCAGCCCCTTCCAGATGCGGCACCCAGGTGTGCTGGATTCTTCTGGACTCAGCCTCAGACTCAAAAGGCCAGGCTGCCCCTGAGGGCTCCTGGGCTGTTCATCTCTCAGCATCTGGGGTTTCCTCAGTGGTGAGGTTTTGTCCTTCCCACCCTGGCTGCAGAAAGGTGGGAAAGGATCTTGTTTTCTCTCGGCCATGAACTTTCCATGGGCCCTTTCCCTAGGCCCATGAATTTTTACATCAGCCTTAGACTGTGTGGGTGCATCTATTCCCCCCCCTCCTTCCTTGGTCCACGGACTCTCCCTCCTACTCCTGACTTTTGAATAAATATAATAATTGTGATGGTTAGGTTTTGTTGTCAACTTGATCTTTTTAATTATCTTGGGTAGGTCTCTGAGGATGTTTACAGGAAGACAGTTTCTCAGCAAGGAGCAGGATGTAAAGAAGCTCAAAGAAGCTAGAAGTAAACGTCCTTTCCCATGTGGGCAGTGCAGGAAGGAAATTCTAGAGAATCAGGAAGCCATTAAGTCTGGGGAAGGGGTGTAAGACCCCACCCTAAGGCTATATAAAGGGGAAGAAGTTGTCTCCTTGTCCCTTCTGCCTGTTTCCTGTTCTGTGTGTATGGTATTGGTAATGGGTTTTTTCTCTCTGCTCGGACCTGTGAAAGAGGGTCAGCCTCTTTTGCTGTTACAGAACTTCCCCTCAATTTGTATTTTCAATAAATCCTTTCCTCCCCCAAATTGTGCCTGGTTTGAAGATTCATCCCAGCGGTGTGTGGCTGACTACAACAATAATTTAATAAATATCCTTCTCAGTCTAGAATTATTTTAATTCTTTAAGTAAAACAAACAAGAACTCAGGTTTGGGATTTGCATTTGAACATCCCAAAAATTAAAGAACCATCACACTTGTGTTAATCGACTTGGACTTGATTCATGAGCTACTCCTCAGGCTTTTGCAGAGCTATAGAAGCCACAGAGATTAAGAGTGGGAGTAGTGAACCCCAAAGAGACACTGGGCTCTTGTCAGGACACAGGGAAGCAGATTCCTTTGCCAACAGCATGGAAGGAGAAGCCCTAGGCTGAGAGAGCACTTAGGTGGTAGGTTCAGATGCGAATGGGCTGCATTGCAGGATTGTGGGGTAACAGAGAGAAGGCAGGCACCAGAGGAGGGTGGACTTCAGGTAGCAATGCAGAGGGCATCCAGACTGAAGAGAGAGAAAGATCTGGATGGCTTGGGACTTCACAATCTTGCCACATACTTCATTCCAACTCATTCTGGGTTCCCTGCATGAGGAACAGCAAGTGACTTAGGGAAGTCCTTACTTTTAGCATCAGGTGGCAGACCAGTGCCTCCATTGGAAGTGAACAATGCTTCAGCCTTCCTTCTTCAGGACCAGCTGCCTGTTCTGGCCTGAGGTTACTTTTCCCTTCCTCTCCCTTAGTTGACACCAAGGCCTGAACCCTGTGCTATCACTGTGGAGGTACTACACAGTGACGGGAGCCAGAGATGCTCAGATGAATGCCATTCATACCAAGCCTTTCTATCAGGACATGTGACAGAGTCAGGGCCCTTCAGGATTGACAAGTGCATGCTGGGAATCACAGGAACAAGCCAACTCCTCCCCAGGAGACAGAAGGATAGGCAGCTTCAGATGGGGACTTTGATGGCCCCTCCCATCAAAGCAGCCATTGCTCCATGTCCTTCCTGCAATAGAGCCTCTGGCTGGCCTGTGAAGTGCTTCAGGAAAGGGGTCTCAATGGCCCATGTATGTCTCACATATATCTGATAGGTGGCATGCCTTGTCTCTGTGTCCTGGTAACTTCAAAAGGACCATAGCAAGCCCAGTGTCACTGTAAGACAGGGTGGCTTCTTTCTTCATTTTTTTTTAAACCTAGAAACTACTGGATTGTGACTACTGAAAAAAAAATCCTGCCAAAGTGTGGTGCCCCATATTCACTCCCCTCTTCTTCTTTACTGTCTACACCTTAGTTCATGGTGGCTAGGCATGAAAACCACACTTCCCAGCATCCTTTGCAGCCAAGGGGCCACAGGACTCAGGGCAGAGATTCAACAAGTCTGAATGCACCTCCTTTCCCCCAATGGATGGAAGTCTGCAAGCAGAGAGAGAAAGAGATCAATCCCTAGTTTCGGAATTCTGGATGCAGCTGTGCCTGGAAGCCCTTGGCTCCGTCGAAATCTGTAAGTACTTATCTATTGATGTTGGACATGAAGTTGGGTAACTTCCTCTTCCCTAAGAAAAAAGAAAGCCTCCCATTTGATTCATCCACTGCCTCTCGGGTTTGTGACACTTGCAAATGGATAGACACAGTACTGCTGGCCTCAGGCCACAACCAACTGCACAGTGATCACCCAGCAAGAACACGAGGCCTGAAAGAGGAAGATCCAGTGGGATCCTGGGAAATGTGGCTCAAGAATAAAGGAAGGACACCCACAAAACTGACAGAGAAGGAAGAGCCTGGGGTGGATGAGGATCCAAACATGTGGTGGCCATAAGGAGAGAGAATTTGAGCAAGGACAGGGACAGATGGGGTCACATAGAGCAGGGAGGTGTGGGAACATGAGGAAGCAAACTTTGCAAGGGTTTTAGCAGATGAGAAGTCCATGACCTTGGCAGAAGAGGTTCAGCTCAGGGTTGGGGACAGAAGCCAAGCCACACAGTGTGATCAAATCCCAGCCTTATGCGGCACACTGGGGTGGGGGAGGGGAACCATTTGAGGAAGGTTGACGCAACAGAGGAAGTGACCTCATGGCCAGCTGCAGCCTTGTCCACTTCTCCGCCCACCTCTCATGAAATCTCTGCTCCTCAGCATCAAGGTGTGGACCCTGCCAGGATGCACCTTACCTCTCAGACCCTTCCCCATGTTCTGGGAGCTGCTGTCCACTGTGCCCTCCCCTGCCTGTCCACAGCATGCTTGGCCTTGCCAGGGACTCAGTGCCACCTGAGAAGGCGAGATTGCACCTTCCTTCATGATCTGCCTCCCACCCCCACTGTGTCCACCCGTGCGGCTAAGTGGTCTTGCTCCCCACCAGTTATGACAGATGATGGGACAGTGTCAGCACTGTGTTCCCATGGGGCACGCCCATTGCTCTGGCACCTTTGGAACCAGCAGTCATGGGCTAGTGACACTCTTTCCTATACCAAATTGCCAGGCTGGAAAGACCATGGATGCCTCTCCAGGCGACTTCTGGCCCCATGCACTCCTCAGAGCCCTCAGGAGCTCAGAAGGAAGGCGAAGGCGGGGAGCATCACACTCTCGCAGGGCCTTCCCTAAGGACAGCTGCTTCCTTTTGCTCATTTTAGAACCAGAAGACATGATTATGGCCAATTTTAGCAAACTACCAAAAATGAAAACACAACCCATGTTTTAAAGCGCATTTCTCCAGCTCCACCCCAAGGAAAGGAAAGTCTGGGCCGTGTGGGTGAGGAATGGGCAGCGGAAGGGGCAAGGCCGGCTGTCATGTCTTGAGGTTTGGAGACAGGAAAACATAGATGGGGATTTTCTTATCAACCACAGACAAACCTACCCAGCCAACAAGAGTAGAGCCAGGCTGGAGGCAGAGGGGCTGGAATACAAGGAAACACCTTCTTGGAGTCTTGTTTCTGATCAAAGCTAGGGAGAAAAGATGCTCTGTCTTTCCCAGTATGAGGGTACCTTTAGCACATTGTACTGCTGAGTTTGGTTAGGAACATGGGGAACCCCAGGAAACCAAACAAACACTTTCAATAATAATAGCCACCAGGTACTAGACGGTGCCTGTGTGGCAGGTGGTATACCAGGAGGTTTATGAAATGTTTTTTCCAGGAATTCTACTTGAAGCATGCTGCCTCAGAGAGACTTTCAGAAGGAAAAAGAAGTTCTTTGGAAACTAGAATAATTGTGCTTCATTCATCAGATACAGATGCAAAGGCTTACTTTGCAACTATGGCATTTGATGAGCAATTTTGATAAGGCTGCCATGAAAGTCATTATGTCCCATGTATAAAGGACCAAAGGACCCTAAGTCAACACACCACAGAGATACTGTACACAGTGTTTACTGTGGCACGATTCACAATAGCCAAGAGCTACCCGAGATACCCATCAATGCGATGAATGGATAAAGTGTGATATGTATACAAATGGAATTTATTCAGCTACAAAGAAGAATGAAATTATGGCATCTGCAGAGAAATGGATGAAACAAGTTATGTTGAGCTAAATATACCAGACTCGGAAACATGAATGTTGTCTCTCATACCTGGAGTGTGTGTGTGTGTGTGTGTGTGTGTGTGTGTGTGTGTGTGTGTGTAACATGAAAGTAGGTCGGAGTTATTTAGGGGTCGGGGGGAACCAATGGGTGGGGGAGAACATGAGCAGGTATAATGATACTTGCTTATGTATAAAAATGGTATAATGAGGGATAGAGAGATGGCTCAGTAGTTAAAGGCACTAGTTTTCAAAGCCTAGCCCAGGCTCATTTCCCCAGTATCCACGTAAAGCCAGATGCACCAAGTGGTGCATGTTTCTGGAGTTCATTTGCAGTGGCAGGAGGCCCTGGTGTGCCCATACTCACTCTCTCTCTCTCTCTCTCTCTCTCTCTCTCTCTCTCTCTCTCTCATTATCTTGCATGCTAGCTATTGTGGTTTGAATGTAAAATGTCCCCCATAAGCTCATGTGTTTTAAGACTTTGTCCCCAGTATTCAAAGAAGGTTGTGGAACCTTTAGGAGGTGGAGCTTTGCTGGAGGAAGTGGGTCACTGGGGCAGACCCTGAGGTTTTGTCGTCCTCAACGTGACCAACTCCTGTCATCTGCTTTCTGACTGCAGATGCAATGTGACCAGCTGCTTCACACTCCCATGGCCATGTCTTCCCCACCATGATGGACTATATCACCTCGAACTGTGAGCCAAAGTAAACCCTTAAGTTGCTTTTGTCAGGTCTTAACAATAAGAAAAGTAACTAACACACTAACTAAGGAAATAATCAAAACCAAAATGAATGGAAGAATAGAAGAAAATACTTCACAATGTCTCTGGGTACTTCTGAGAATTCAAGTGGTTTTTAAGCCTTGAGCTGAATTCTAAAGGGCAGACCTTGAAGTGAGAGGTAGAGTCAGGCAATGGGGCAGACACTGGACCGGCAGTAGGAGATGGGATGCCTTTGCTATGTGCCTTCCCCCTTTGGGCACCTGAGTTCTTCATCTGGGCAGAATGAGCTCTCAACTGCTTTCCAGCAGTCAGGGGTCTGATGTCACAGGCCCCTAGCCACCCTTCCTCTCTGGCCTCAAAGTCTCCTTGGCCCAATAGACCGAGAAGCCTTTGGGCGCTATTGTTCAAGCCCTGTCTTTAATGAGGCCACATCTGGAGTCTATCTCCTCTGAGCTCTGTTATGTACAGTTCCTCACAGCTGGGGCTCTATAAATCAATTAGTTCTGCAGACAAGTTCCCAGAATCATTCAGAATCTGACCCAGAAAAGGCAGTTTTATTTCTCTTCAGCTTCTGGTTCCAAAAGCTGTGAACTGAGCCCAGGATACAACAGGAGAAGCTCCCCAACTTCCCCCTATCACAGCCAGTGAAGATTTCAGTGTCACGGTCCTGTCTTCACACATAGAGGACGAACCAGCCCCTTCCAGTTCCCTCTGGAGCACGGAGCAAAGTCTCCAACTCTACAGTGAAAGGACTGGACTGAAATGACCCCCAAATTTCCTGCGGCTCTTGGATCCTAATTCTTCCCAGAGACCTGAAGTAATTATGGGAGAGAACAATTAATGACTCTGCGGAGGGAGAGAGGAGGCGGCTTGGCCAGCTCCAGAGGCCTGTGCTCTTTTGTTCTGTCCATAGCGATCATCACAGCACTCTGAAGAGCAGCATTCTCCTTGCTGCTCCTGACACTGCTCTGCCCCAGCTCTTTGGGATGGAGCCAGTCCGTCAGCTCCCCTCCCTCAGGGAGTGCTCCCTGAGCACCAAGTTGGCCCAGGGGCCTGTGTTCCCACTATAACTCATGTAATGCTCACATCCCCTCAGAGGAGGGCTAGTCTACAGAGCAGGAAATCGTGGGTCAAGGGTGAAGTGACATGTTCAATGTCCCAGCACCTAAAAGGGATGTGATCCAGATCTGAACTGCGGTGAATCCTGACTTCTTTTCCAGTTGTGACCATGAGGAAACTCCAGCCTCCTTGTCAGCTGTTTCCCTAGTGATAAGCACATTGTTTATTTGTTTGTTTGTTTGGAAACAGGGTCAAGCTATGTATCCCAGCCTAGCCTTGAATTATTAGTGATTCTTTTTTTAATATTTTATTTATTTGCAAGTAGAGAGATGAGAGAGAGAGAGAGAAAGAGAGAGAGAGAGAGAGAGAGAGAATATGAGCACGCCAGGGCCTCTAGCCATTGCAAGTGAAATCCAGATGCATGTGCTGCTTGGTGCATCTGGCTTATGTGGGTACTGGGGAATCGAACCTAAATCTTCAGGCACTGGAGATAAGCACCTTAACCACTGAACCGTATCTCCAGCCCAAACTCTTAGTGATTCTTCTACCTCAGCTTCCCAAGAACTGGGATTACAGGCATATGCCACCATTCTCAACTTAAAGAGTTTTTGTTTGTTCGTTTGGTATTTTTTTTTTGGGGGGGGTTGATTTTTTGAGGTAAGGTCTCGCTCTAGCCCAGGCTGACCTGGAATTCACTATGTAGTCAGTCTCAGGCTGGCCTCAAAGTCATCCTACTGCGGCCTCCTGTGTGCTGGGATTAAAGGTGTGCCCACCATGTCTGGCTAAAGATAGTTTTTAATCAAAAGGAACATGTGTGCTTAGCCTGGAAGGCTGAATCGTTCGCAAGACTTATGATAAATCAGCAGCCCCCTGTACCACCTTGCCTCGTCCCCTTTACTCCAGACAGGGCTCCCTTCCGAGAGAGCCACTGCTCTGTGTTCCATCAGCTACTTCTTCTTGGATTTGCCTCCCTGTTACATCTTGCTCTGCTTTCTCACGGTTGTTCAATCTTAAATGACTATTACTGACTTTCCGGTATGGAAAATGAAAGGCTTTGTTCACCTATACCACCAGCTCGCTCATCATTGTATTTTTTTGTTTGTTTTCCAAACATATTTTTATATAATTTGAGAGAGAGTGTGTGGGCACACCAGGGCCTCTTGCCACCACAAACTCCAGACACATGCACCACTTTGTGCATCGGGCTTTACATGGGTGCTGGGAAATGGAACCTGGAAAAGCAGGCTCTGCAAGCAGGTGCCTTTAACCACTGAGTAATCTCCCCAGTC
>PVHP010048858.1:0-12269 GCA_004024765.1 Zapus hudsonius
AAAAAAAAAGCTCTTTTATTACATGTTTTCCCATTTGTCAGTTGATAATCTTATTTCTTGAGTGACTAGAATCCTATTCAGAAAATCCTTTACCTATGCTTATATCTTGTAGTACACTTCCTCTAGCAGTTTCTGAGTTAATGATCTTACATTGAGGGCCGTGATTCTTTTGGATTTGATTTTTGTTCAGAGTGAGAGATAAGGGTCTAGCTTCCTTCTTTTACATTTAAATGCCTAGTATTCCCAGAAGCATTTGTTGAAGATACTGTCTTCTTTCCAATGTATACGTTTGGCATTGTGGTTATAGTTGCATAGACAGATATCTGAGTCCTGTATTCTACTCAGTTGATCTTGATATCTGTTTTGTGCCAGTACCATGTGGTTTTTACTACTATGGCTCTATCGTATAAATTGAAATCAACTATGGTGATACCTCCAGCGGTATCCATTTTACTCCAGATGGTTTGCCTGTCCAGAGTCTTGTAGGCGTCCATATAATTTTTTTTCTGTGAAGAATGGTGCTGGGCTTCTGATTAAGGTTGTATTGAATTTGTAGATTGATTTTGGTAAGGTGGCCATTTTCATGATATAAATTTTTCAGATCCATGAGTATGAAAGATTTTTTTTTATCTTCTAGAATCTTCAACTTCTCTGTTCAGTGTCTCAAAGTTTTCATTGTAGAGGTCTTTCACTTCCTTGCTAGATTTACTGCAAATTATTTTTGAGGCTATTGTAAATGGAGTTATTTCCATGATTCCTTTCTCTGTATGTTTGTCATTGATGTATAAGAAAGCTGATAATTTTTATGTTAATTTTGTGTCCTGAGATTTTTCTAAAAATGTATATTAGTTCTAAAAGTTTTCTGGTGGAGTCTTTGGGATTCCTCATGTACAGAATTCTGTCATCTGCAAATAAGGATAGTCTAATGTCATCCTTTTCTACTTTCATTCCTTTTATTTCCTTCTTTTATCTTATTGCTTTAGCTACAACTTCAAGTAATATGTTGAATAGGAGTGGGGAGTGTTCCTGATCTTAATGGGGATGCTTTGAGTTTTTCTCCATTTAGCATGATGTTGGCTATAGGATTGTGGTATGAATCCTTCATTATGTTGAGCTACATTCATTCCTTCCCTCGCCTCTCCAGGACTTTTGATATAAGGGATGTTTGATTTTATCAAAGGTATTTTCTGTAAAACTTGAGATGATCATGTGATTCCTGTCCTCGGGTCCATTTATGTGATAAATTACATTTATTGATTGACATATGTTGAACCAGTGATGGTGTATGATCTTGATGTATTTCTGAATTCAGCTTTCAAGTATTTTCATAAGAATTTTTGCATCAGAGAGATATGTTGATAATTTTCTTTTTGGTGTATCTTTAGTTTGGGTATCAAAGTAATACTGGTTTTATAGAAAGTGTTTGGAAGTATTCCTTCCCTTTCTACTTTATGGAACATTTGGGAAACATGGGTTTTAGTTCTTCCTTAAAGATTTGGTAAAATTCTGTAGTGAATCCATTTTGACTAGAACTAATTTTTTTGTTGGGAGTTTTTTTTAACACTGCTTCAATCTTGTTGCTTATAATGGATCTGTTTAAATTATTCATCTCAACTTGGTTTAATTTTAATAGTCACATGCATATAGATATTATTCACTTCTTTTAGATGATTCAATTTAATGGAATATAGACTTTAAAGTATACCCTTATGACTTTTTCAATTTTGTTAGTATCTGTTATATCTCCCTTTTCATCTCTAATTTTATTAACTTCGGTCTTATCTCTATTTATCTTGGCTACATTGACTAAGGATTTGTCGATCTCATTTATTTTTTCAAAGAATAAACTTCTGGTTTCATTGATTCTTTGTGTTGTTTTTTGTTTGTTTCTAGTTCATCAATTTCTGCCCTGATCTTAATTACTTCTTTTATATTCTGTTTTTGGGGTTTGGTTGGGCTTGTTTTCCCAAGACTATAAGATTCATCATTAAGCTCTTTGTTGGAGAACTTTCTGATTTTTTTAAAAAAATTATTTACTTATTTATTTATTTGAGAAAGAGAGAGACAGACAGAAAGAGAGAATGGGCAGGGCCTCCTGCCACTACAAATAAACAATGGACAGATGCACCACTTGGTGAGTACTGGGAAATCAAACCCAGGCCATAAAAGGTGGCAGCAAGAACCTTTAACCTCTGAGCTATCTTTCGAGCTCCTGACTATTGTAGTCAGCATTCTAGTTGCTACACAGAAAGAAGCCAAGCAAAAGCAGCTTGTGGAGGAATGGGTTTATTAGGCTTATAGACTCCAGGAGAGACTCCATCCTGGCAGGTAAAACGATGGCATGAGCAGAGGGGTGGACATCACCTCTGCCATAGCACTGCAAACAGTGGCAGGAAGGTGTGCCAAACACTGGCAAGGGGAAGCTGACCTATAACACCCACAAGCCTGCCCCCAACAACACAGCTCCAGCAAGGTTGTAAAACCCAAACTGCCATCAGCTGGGGATCAATCATTCAGAACACATTCATTTGTTTGTGGGGAACACCTGGATCAAACCATGACACTGATCTTTTTTTATAATATTTCTTTCTTTATTTATTTGCAAACAAAGAAAGAGAAGAAAGACAGAATGAGTGTACTAGGGCCTCCAGCTTCTGGCTTTTAAAGTACCATTGAGAAGTCAGCTGTTATTCTGGTTTGCCTGCCTTTATATGGGGCCTGTAGTTCTCTCAGGAGCTTTCAACATTCCTTCTATTTTCTGTACATTTAGCATTTTAACTATGATGTGACATGGATGTGACATGTCTATCTGGTGTTCTAAATGTCTCTTGTACCTGAAAGGGCATCTCTTTGCCTAAATTTGGGAAATTTTCTATGGTTGCATTGAAATATTTTGCATTACTTTGGCATAGTATTCGTACCCTTCTTCTATGCTAACTTATAGATTTCATCTCTTGAGAGTGTCCCAAAACTTTGCATTCTTGGTTCATATTGTTAAAATGAAAATGACCACCAGGGAGACCGCTCTGAAAGGAAAGGTTTAATAGGAGGAAAGGGAACCTGAGCTCCAGGCTAGAGCCCAAGATGGGAGAAGCAAAAACCCAGATCAAGATCTGGCTTTTAAGGTGAATGTCCAGCTTGGGGGGAGGGCCGAGGTGGTCAGTAGTTCTCAGCATCAGGAAGGGCAGTGCCTCTCACCAGACAGAGACAGAGCAGGGGGGGGGGATGTTATCTCCTGTTCCAGAGGCGAGGTCTTGGTGAAACTTTTCCTGAGGCCGGCTGGGAGAGGGGACAGGGTGTAGCCTGAATCTCGCCATAACATATATCATACAATTCATCCACCTTGTCTTCAAGCACTCCTATTTTGTTCTCTCCATGATCCATTCTATTGGTGAGTTTTTCATTTCACTCATATATTTTTCATTTCCTTCATCATTTCAGTTTTCTTCAGCATTTCTATCTCTCTATTGAATTCTATGTTCATATCTTCTTTTCACTTTCTTAGTTCACTCGGCTCATTATTACTCATTATTATCTTGGAATTCTTTCATTTATTTGTGCATACTTGTCATCCTTCTTTTGAGTTTTTACTCTAAAATTTCATTTAAGTCTTTTTCCATCAGGGGCCGTCACTGTAGGAATGGTAGGTTTTAGAAGGGACATGTTTTCTTAATTTTTTTATATTATTATTATTATTTTAGGTCTGGACTTTTGCAACAGAAATTAGATTGTTGATTGAATTTTTTTTTCATATCTCAAATGGGTAGTTCCATTAATCTTCATAGTCTCCGTTCTGTACAAAACCCACTGCAGAGTTGTGAACCTTCATTTGTCTGGATTTGGGTCCATGGAATATAAGCAGAAGCATGGGGAACATGTGTGGGAATGGATTCTAAGGGTGTGGGATAATGGAGGAAGTAATACAAGATTGGATCAGGCTGAATTTATTGAAGTGGGTCCATTGACCAGTGATTATAGATTTACTCCCCAGCTTGTGCAGTTAGAAGTGGCACCAAGAGTTTATTTGACTGGTTGGCTGATGTATGGATCCAAAGATGGCCACTGTGAGTGAATTTGAGCTACCTGATACCCTTTGGGTTAATGTTGTTGAAGGGATTTAAAGGTTTAGAGAACTTGGAATGCTGGAGTGGATTCATCATTTAAACTCATCTTCATCCCCATAATGGGAGGGTCAAGAAAATGTGCCTTTCCCTAAGACTATAAGAAACAGATTTGTGAGGGGTGCTCCATCACACTTAAAGTTTCCAGTAGTTGCTGTTGTGTGTAAAGAGGACATCACACTGGGAGCTGCAGTTGCTGCATTAGATGAATTAGATGCAATGGGTCTTGCTGGACCTTGGAGTAACAGGGGCCAAGTGACAGCACTGAATCACCAAAGATGAAGTGAGCATGTTTATCATAATAGACATAGGCAGAACAATCCTCATGATGGCATGACTCATGTAGACCTTTGGTACTGGCTGATTAACCATGGTGTTCCCAGAAGTCAAATAAATAAGAAGCCTACTAAGTTCCTTCTTAATCTGTATAAGCAGAAAAGTTCCAGAGCAAAGGAACAAAAAGCTACTGTGCAATATAGTAGCACAGAATCAAGGCTTCTTAACCAATTTCCAGACTTGAGCTAGTTTAGAGATCCAGAGCCCCTTGAATGAAGGTCTGGCCAGGTCCCCTTGACAAAGGACCTTCCTGTAACCCCCAAACATTTCAGTGTGAAGCTTAGTCTTATCCTTCCTCAGAGGGACCTACAGCCTTTTGCTAGGGTAACTCTACATTGGGGAAAAGGAAATGATGAGAACTTTTGGGCCCTATTAAACACTGGAAAATATAAGAAATAAATTCATCCAAAATTCAAGAACCTTCCACCTCAGTGAAATTTCTAAGAGTTCAGTAGTATGGGGCATGCAGGGATATTGCTTTTAAGATAAAATATAAGTTGTTGCACCTGGCCCCTTCTACCTTTAAGAAAGAAGCACAATGTTTAATGGGCCTATTTGGATTTTGGAGGTAGCACATTCCTCACCTGGAAGTGTTACTTCATCCCATATACCAAATGACTGAGCAGCTACTAGTTCCTCGACTCTTGGGCTTACAGACTTCTATTTTGGAACTGATGTGAGCTAATCCAATAAATCCCCCCCCTTTTACTACAATTTGTTCTATCAGTTTTATTCCTTGAGAGAACCCTGACTAATATACAAATGCAGCCTGTGCACATTTACATGCACACACAAACAGAGCAAGCAAAAAAAGTAAGAGTAGAATAGGAAGGGGCTCCTAAGAGCACAACAGAATAGGCGTGGGGAGAAAAAGGCTTGGGTGGAGATATAGGACTTGATAAGACACTGGCCTGATATTAGGCTCTCGTGAGGACTTGTCAGCTCTTAAAAAGGTGACTTTTGCCTCAAATGGGCAGCTTCATTCTACCTTCAGAGGCTCAGCTCTGTCAAACCACTACAGAGTTGTGAACCTGCCTTTGTCTGGAGTCATGTCCATGGGTATGAGTAATTCCCTGGCTATTACTTGCTGGACAGTTCTCTTTGTTGTAGTTTGAGCCATTCTTGTGGAATTTGGGAGCCTACAGTTTCTGCAAACAGTTCCTTTCTCCTCCAGACTAGAATGGTGGGGGAGAGCAGGTATGTGCATTGGAAAGCTCTGACTATCAAATTTCCAAATCCCTCATCTGGTGCTTGCCTGTGCTCTTCTGGGAACCTTTCAACTTCAAATCTGTGTTTCCAAGAGCACCAGCATTGGAGTCCCCAGAAAGTTTCCTCTATGGCAGGGAATTTGGAGCTGTGCTCAGGGCACATGCCAGATCTGCCTCTATGTTCTTTTTCTATGTTTTTTTCTGTCCCTTATTAAGTTGAGAACTATTTCACCTTTTCATTTATAGGGAGCAATTAATGGCTTCCCTTGACATATTCAAATTTCTAACTTCATTATTCCTACACTTTGGATTATGATTAAGTAAAATAATGAGTACAAATCTACTTGGACACAGGAACTGCAAGACAGACCATGATAACCAAAAACCAAGACAGCCACCAGTTACTATGGGGCCCATAGTATAAACTTCAGGAGTGCACTGGATAAGGGGTTGATCCACATCAGTCATGGAATGAAATGACAGAGCACAAGATTTTATCAAGTTACTCAGAAAGGCATGTAAAAGTCATGAATTGCTTATTTCAGAAATCTTCTATGTAACATATCTGGACCACAGTTGAACATAAAAAACTAGATGTATGAAAAGTAAAATCACAACTAGGTAAATCATGCATGTGATAAATATTATATGTACATCACTTTATACATATAATATTTAAAATATATGTGTATATAATATGTATATAATATACTGCTATACATATATAAAATTACTGTATCCTCCTTATACTATCTTATACCCTTTATAGTGGTCAGAGTTCAGTAATGATGAATTAGTGCTTATTATCCACCTACTATAAACAATTACAAAATAGTGAAGCATATATGAAGAAAATATTGTCAACCTGTTTTAGTCAACTTTTTCTGTTGCTGTGCAGAAAGGACCCAAGCAAAAGTGCTTATTGAGGAATGCGTTTATTTGGCTTACGGACTTGAGGGGAGACTCCATCCTGGCAGGGAAGACGATGGCATGAGCAAAGGGGTGAACATCACCTCCTCCACAGCACTGCAAACAGCGGCAGAAAGGTGTGCCAAATACTGGCAAGGGGAAGCTGGCTTACAATACCATAAGACCACCCCTGACAACACAGCTCCAGCTAAGTTCTAATACCCAAACTGTCATCAGCTGGGGCTCGATCATTCAGAACACATTTGTTTGTGGGGGACACCTGGATCAAACCATGACACATCCCTTGGATCACAAAGAGTTCAGTGCTCTAATTTGAGAGCAGGAAATATGTAAGATAAGTTTGACATTCATACACGAGAAAATTTTCAAAGTTTGGTGCACAGAAATGGAACCCTAGCAGAAATGAAACACTAGATAAAAGAAATATAGATTAGAATTCAGGGCTGCTATGGAAACTAAAATTTGCAAGGCAAGGTACTAGAAATAAGGAAACTTCCTGAGAAGAAATTCCAGAGTTTTGCTTTACATTTCCATATGTCTGTAGTTAAATACTAATGTACATGCGAAAGGGCTGACAGAAAACTTCTCCTTTAAAATGTGAGCTGATGAGGGAACATTGTGGAAGAGGGAACAGAACGAATACAAGAGCTGGAGGATGGGGTGCTATAAACGCTGTCTTCTAGGCATGACATAACGATTACACTCATGAACACAGAAGACGTGGATTCCTTCACAGAACTGAACCTGTCCACATTCTACTATGGATGGGGGAGGGGTTCATGAGACCCCCCCCAACACATTTCTTCCACAGGAGCTATTTATTGGAAGTTGATGAATGCTTCAGGCAGGTGGCAGGCGGGGGGGGGGTCATTTTCTTCAAAGATATAGCGTCTGGTAAATTGCCCATACTCTGGTAAATAAAGCCCCATCCATGCTCATGCATGCAACATTAATTTACTTCAGTGGGTCACAAAAGAAAAAAAGGAAGAGGATTATTTGGGAAGAAGAAGGGATTTAGTGAGAGGGGAGAGGACTAAGAAGAGCTGTATTGGAGTGAATATGATCAAAATATATATGTGTGTGTATGAAATTGTCAAAAATGAAATTTTAAATTCCATTTAAAAATGTAAGCTAACCAGAGACTTATAGAAGCCACACAGTGCTGACAGACATTGAGTTTCCTCAACAGAAATTTTAAGTTCAGAAATGACATATATCAGGCAGGATTCTACCTGAACCATAGAGTAAGACATACTGGAAAGCCTGCCCTATCTAAACTAAAATCAAGCCTTGACATGACCAAGCTGATTGGTTAGTAAGTGAGTTAAATTTTAGAAAAAGGGAGAGAGGTAGTGAGGGAGGGGACTGTGAGCAAAGCTTTGAAGGAAAATGATAAAATCCAGGATTTTAGCAGTGTAACAACCACAAAATCCAAGCAATAAAGGATCCTTAGCCAAGCAAAGGAGCAAAAAGATGTGGATTATAAATGCAAAGTGAGAAGAAAACAGAAAAACATGAAACAAATGACACCTGTATTGGGCTTAACAGATAAGGAATTGAAAATAAAGCTACTATAAACATGTTCATAACTATAAAATACAAAATGAAAACAATGAAAAAATGGATAAAAACTTTCAATCAAGTAAAAGAAATAAAATTTTCAAGTCGCTAAAGGAAAATTCTAGAGCTAAAAAGTTACAGCATTTAATTAAATGTGAATGAGTGTTTATTATCTACCTACTATAAATAAATAAGCAATTACAAAAGAGTGAAGCATATATGAAGAAAGTATTGTCATCCCTTAGATTACAAAGAGCTCAGTGCTCTAATTTGAGAGCAGGAAATATGTAAGGTAAGTTTGACATTCATGCACAAGAAAATTTTCAAAGTTTGGTGCACTTTTACATTTATAGGGAACAATTAAATTTTAATAAAAATTATTATTAATTTAAGTTTAATTAAATTTTAAATTAAACTTTGGATGATCTTTTTCTCGGGAATTTATTTTTTTTAAGATTTTCATTTATTTATTTACAAGCAGGGAAAGAGAGAATGAATATGGGCACACCAGGGCCTCTTTTCCTCGCAAAAAAACTCCAGATGCATGTACCACTTTGTGCATCTGGCTTTACGTGGGTACTAGGCCAGCAAAATTTGAAAGCAAGAGCCTTTAACTGAAGAGTAATCTCCCCAGCCCTTTATTGAGAACTTTAATACATGAACATATTGTCATTAACTCATATTCTCTTCCCATTACACTCGTATGTCTACCCTCCCCCATCCCTATTTCACTGAGCACCCTCCTCTTTCTAAGAAGTTTTTCTTCTGTCTTGGTGTCTCATTCTTTCTCTTTCTCCTCCATCCTCCAAGCCAAACTGTTGATGGGCTCAATATTGTGGAGGTAACATCACCCACTGTGGGGTTATAAATGAACCACTCAGTTCATGCCTGAACTACTCCTTCCCACCCTATGGCTCTTACAGTATGTCTGTCTCTTCTTCCACAGGGATTCCTGAGTCTTGGAGAGCATGATAGAGATGTCTCCTTTAGCACTGAGCTCTCAACAACATGTTGCTTTCAACTGGAAGATCTTAACATCATATTCAACATGAATGAAGGAAAATCTGTGACTTTGAAGATGAAATAATACAAAAAATATTCCATCTTGAAGACGTGAAAGGAGGAGAGAGGAAGCAGTAGAAACAAAACACTAAATTAATCCACTCTGACCTGTGGAAAAACACTAAGTAGTCTATTACATGTTTAATTGGAGTCCTAGAGAGATACAAGAAATAAGGGAAGAAAAATTAATTGAAAAAAAGTTAATTTTTTTCAAAAGCAAATGAATATGCAATCAATAAGACTCAGTGAACTCACAGAAAAATACACACACACTTCATTATATATACTGAAATTTCGGAGGGGAATGGCAAAAATCTTAAAAGCAATCAGCATAAAAGAACACTTTATTTGGAAGTTAACAGTGTTGAGAATTTTTCTGTTCTTCACATTGGAGGTGATGGGGCCAGTAGAGAAGAAAAAGACATGTTAAACTACTAAAAAAAAATCTTTAAACTTACTTAATCTCACAAGTACCTATACATGGAAAAATACCCATTCAAAAATAAAGGTGAGACAAAGACATTTCAGAAAGGTGAGAGCTAGAAAAATATAGTGCCAGCAGCTATGCATTACAAGAAACACAAAGTTCTTCAAGCTAACTGAATTATACCACATGGAAATTCAGAACTACCAAAAGAAATGAAGAGCCTTAAACATGGTAAATATAGTCATAAATCAATGAACACTATTTTTCTCCCACTTGTTTTCAAATAGTTTTAAAACAAAAAATATATAGCATTGCAGGTTTTAAAACATGTATAGATATAAAAATATGAAAACAGTAGTAGAAAGAATGAGAAGCAAATGAAATCATACTTATTTTAAAAAATCTTGCATGTCTGTGAAATGGTATAAAAATATTTAAAATAGTATAAATAAAAAGTGAATTAGAGGCCTTCAGGGAGCCACCACATCAGGAAGCTGGAAACATACCTGGCCCCAGGTTAGCTAGAGATCTATCTCCACTTCTCCCCAATCCAGTCACAGTGAGTTTGCAAGGCACCAGCATACGAGAACGCTCAGGTCATGCCCCAGCCCCAGAAATGTGTAGACCATCTGGGAACTAGGCCCACACCTGTGTGTTACTGGAGCAGGCCTGGCTCCAGTCCACCCTGTGACCTCTAGTGGAGCCACTGTTGCTACATTCTCAGCAAGACAAAGGGATTATCTCCAGATAGGCAAACCCTAGTGCTAAATGGGGAACATAAGAAACCAAGACAAAAATTTTTCCACCAAGTATGCTAGCTCTCTAGTTGAAACCTCCGATGAGAACTGCTTAGAGGCACTTACAGATAATTATAAAACATGATCAGGATAAATATATGCAACAAACTTAAAGAGGACATGAACAGAAACCATAATGAAATGCAAGTGAATCAACTAAAAGAACTCAATAGACACATGAATAAATTCAAAGAGATGAACAAATGTCTGAATAAATTCCAAGAGGACCCAGACAATCAACTTAAGCAATGAGAAAGCCAATCCTCAAAGGAAACTAGATCTCAATAAAGAGATAGAGATGCTAAAGAAAAACCTAATGGAAGTAAAAAACAAAGTACTTCAATTTAAAAGTTCGCAAGAAAGCCATGCCAACAGAATAGACCATGTAGACAACAGAATATCAAGACTTGAGGGCAAGGCAGAGGAAAAAGACTATGGGATCAAAATCAATGACGAGTTCTAAAAAGCCTACAGGCAGAACATGAGAGAAAGTGTGGGATACTTTAAAAAGACCAAAGGTTTAAATTATTGGCATACAAGAAGGAAAAGAACTATAGGTCAAGGCATAGAAAATATCTTCAATAAAATTACAAAAGATAATTTCCCAAACCTTATATAAGAGAGGTCAGGCCCATCAAGGTACAGGAGGCATACAGAACACCGAATAGACAGGACCAGAAAAGAAAGTCCCCGTGTCACAGTAAAAATGCTAAACACAGAAAACAAAGAGTTACTAAAAGCTGCAAGAGATAAATAGCACATCACTTATAAAAGTAAACCTATCAGAATTATATCGGACTTTTTAAAATGGAAACTCTAAAAGCCAAAAGGGCATGGAATGAAGTATTTCAAACATTGAAAGACCATAGCTACCAACCCAAACTACTATGCCCAGCAAAATTATTCCTCTTAATAGAAGGAAAGAAAAACTTTCCATAATACAAGCTGGCTTAATGAATACATGAGCACTAAGCCAGACCTACACAGAATACTGGATGGAATATTTCACACTAAAGAGAATAAACATGCCCAAGTGGGTACAAGATGAAAAAAAAATAGTCAAAGCTAGAGCAGTTGTGAGAGCAAATAAAGATCAAGAAAACACCATACCCCACAAAATCTCCAACTTGACAAGGATTAATTAACTCACAGCTCTCAATTATAACTGAATATCAATGGACTCAACTCATAAGAAAAAGACTGGATTAAAAGAATGGATCAGAAAACATGATCCATCCTTTTTCTGTCTTCAAGAAACTCACCTTCCAGTCAAAGACAGACACTGCCACAGTGTGAAAAATAAAGATATTCTAAGCAAATGGAACTAGGAAGCAAGCAGGTGTGACTATACTTATGTCCAACAAAATAGATTTTAAACTAAAAGCCATCAGCAGCGATAAAGGTGGCCACTCCCTACTAATCAAGGGAACGATTCATCAAGAAAATTTACAATCATAAATATACAGGCACCAAACACAGGTGCACCGAAAGCTATTAAATGTAAAATCATACATAATCTCAACACAATAGTGGGTTACTTCAATAGCCCACTCTCACCAATAGCTAGATCATATAAACAAAAAATAAATAGAAAGACCATTGATAAAGGTGGTCTTAACAGACATCTACATGACATCCCATCAGAACCCTTCTTCTCAGAAGCTAATGGAACCTTTCTCTAAAATTGAACACATATTAGGAACACAAAGCAAGTCTCCACAAAATAAGGAAATTTGAAGTAATTTCTTGTATTATATCCTATCATAATATAATAAATTAACAACACGAGAATCAACAGAAAATTCACAAACTCCTGGAGATTGCAAAA
>PVHP010048859.1:0-12374 GCA_004024765.1 Zapus hudsonius
GGTCTGTGAGAGAATGGTGATGTTAGCAGAGGAAATAAAACCTTATTGCAGTTAGAATAAGTTAAGCTTTGATCTGCTTCTTATCTTGTGGCCTGCCTAGGGGCTTTGGAGTTTTCAGGATTGCTAAGATTTACAGGGGCCCCCGGAATTTGCCTCGACTTCCTTCGGAAGGAGACTGTTCCCAGAGCCTGCCAGACTCGGCAGAAACCTTACTTCTTCCATGCCTCATTAGCAGAGTACCACAATTAAACTCTTCATTGTTTACCAAAACTAGATGGTAAGTCTCTATTTGCTGAAAACACCACAGCTTCCTTCCCTGGTTGAAGGAAGTAAAGAAACCAAGCTGGAGTTGAGCTGGAGGCTTACTCCCTATCAGCTAGCTTTTTTCATGCCAGCTATGCAAGCTCCCGAGGGAGAAAAAGGCACAGACATTCCTACCCATTTGTGGCCTCTATACTTCACAAACAACCAACAACACAAGATGTTCGAATGTGTGCAATAGTGGCAGGAGAGTTATGGCAGTAACCAATGGTACTGTGACTAGATTTGAGGCTTGGTCTGCAGGAGGGAAATCACACCTGGTACTGTAAATCTGGCCAAAAGTAGTTTCTGCTCTTCCCTAAACATGACATCTAAACAATTTCCTCTAAGGCTCAGGGAAATTCTCAGAAAAGGGAGTAGAAAGAACGTAAGAGCAGGATGATGAGAAGTGGAGCTTTGGAACGCTATCTTCTGGATATGGCAAATCCACTCTTCTCATTGACTCACAGCAGATGGGTTTTTTTAAACAGGAGCTTGTTGATATCTACCACAGATAAGGAGGGGTCCATGAGACCCCACATCTCCCAGAGTCAATAGTGGAAACTGATGACTCCTGGCCAAGGGTATTCGTGTCCTTTAGGGGGATAGCCCCTGGAGGATTGCCCAGTAAATAACCTCCCACCCATGATTATGCAAGTGATTCTAATTTAAATCAATGGGAAAAATAAACTTAAGAAAGCATGGAAGTACACTAGGGATCTGATGGAAGAAGAAGGTTTTTAGTGAGAGGAGAAAGAGGAAGTGAGAGAGTAAGTAGGGGTATCAAAATGCATTGTGTACATGTATTAAATTGTCAAGTTGTCAAAAATGAAAAAAATATTAACTGGTACTAATAACAATAAAATAATTCTTTTCAACATTGATTAGTCCCTATGCTAGCTACTTCATTTCTGTGATGTAGTCCTCAGTAAGAACTCTCTGTAGTAGATATTATTATTTCCTTGTTGGCTTGGGAAAACTGAGCTTGTAGAAATTGACTAGTCTGAATTACACATCTTTGTCATGCCAGAGAGCTTGGATTTTAGGTTTTAGGACACTCCACTATGTTACAGTGGAGCAAAAACAGCCATAGAGTAATATATATCAATGAATATGCTGGACTCCAGTCAAACACAATTTATGGACACCATAATTTGAATTTCATGTTACAAAATGTTATTCTTATTTTGACATTTTTTTCAAACATTAAAAAAATTCTCACCTTGAAGGTTCTAGAGAAACAGGTGGTGGGACAGATTGGCTCCCAAGTTATACATTGTCAACTTTGAGCACAGGGCATTGCTTGCCAAATTCACATTTTCTCCCTCAGCCTTCCAAATGTAGAAACTGAAATTATACCATCATTGGAAAAACTAGGCCTTATGTTGCAAGTTATAAGTCTAAAGTAATCATTGTTTTTCAACAGAAAAATGTGACTGTGTGTTAGTTCTATCAAAATTTGCATTACCTGGGCCGGGAAAGGAAAAAGCATATCATAGTGTATTTTCCAAGCTCTTCTGTCTCTGAGTAGCTGTCCAAAAAGATGCTTTAATGCACCCACAGAGGATTTCAAGGCAAGGAGAAAAGTATAGATGTGAGTTTTCTCCTTCCACGGGAAGTCCATGGAAATTCCACGTCTGATCCAAAGGCAGCGCTCCTATTCCAGTTTTCCTCTATGTAAAGCATCTCCTCTCCAGGTTCTGGGGATGCCTCATCTCTAATTCCAGTCTAGGTACAGTACCTATTCCGTGACCCACTAACCATAGATACCTTGTACCTTCACACCTTTCAAATGCTTGAATGTAGTCTCATATCTTCTCACTTGACACAGTATGAATGTGCCTTCTATCTTCTGATGAGCCTGTGATTAGGTTTAAGACCCTCTCTAGCTGCAATTAGGTTTAAGAAAAACTATTTCAAGGCCTCTCCAAAGCTCCCTATTCTCTACAGGATAAAAAACAGCCACCTAGTCCAATGTGTCCCCCTTGTACCCTGATATATGTTTATCAAGTTTTTGAGGCTTAATTGACATGTCCTACACACCCTAATTTTCACATTTTTAAGATATATAATTATTTAGATAAGGTCTTGCTCTGTAGCTCTGGTAGGTATGAAACTCACAGCTTCTGGCTGAGCCTCTCGAGTGCTGAGATGGCAGGCATGTGCCCCTGCACCCAGTTTAGGGCATAGATTTTAATAAACTCGGATATATGTATACAACTGAAATAATCATTACCATCATGAAGATAATGAATATATCATCACCAATATTTTCCTGCACCCCCTAGTAAGTCCTCCACACTTCCTTCCTTCTCCCACAGCTCTTTCCCCACAGAATCACCTGTCTATTTTCTGTCATTAAAGTTGCATTAAATTAGACCATATTTATATTATGCATATTATACATATAATATACATTAATAATGCATAATAATATTATACATATATAATACATATATTCATATATACACAGTAAAAATGACATCTGTTTTTTTCAGATGTGGCTTCTTTCCCTCAGCATAATTGTTTCTTATAATATTTTAAATCATTACATTATGTTTTGTGCCAGCTCATGCTATCACATCTGTTTGCTTGCTTCTATTAAACTTGTTCTTAAATGGGTGTGATGCTTGTCATTATGCCCCAGGATCTGTCACTATGCTTCTCATACAAAAAGAACTATGGGATTATAGGTATCACTATTGTCTGAGAAGTATTATTAGACTTTTTGACAATGAATCTCTTAAAATTCCTTCAATGGACAGTGTTGAGTCCTGTGTTCATAGTTGAAAGTTAACATTAGAATCAGTCCTCAGTCTGAAAAATGAAGCCTCCCCTCTTTTTGCAGGGAAACTATCATGGTGTCTTGTCTTTACTCCTTTTTGGAGTCAAGACCAATTTGAATTTGATTATTTACATGTTAAAACGGCCTAGTCCAGGATGGGTATGATAGCTGGCAATTTACTACTAAGGGACACTGATGCTGAAGTTATGTGTAACTAATGACAAGTTAAAGATTTTTCAATAGTACTGCTTTTAGTATTTTTTTAAAATACTTGCTCCAAACACTGAAGACATTTGAGAGCCACCCTGGAAACATGCAGCTTATTATTACATTAGATGCTATAAATTGTTTTTTCTCTTTATTTTGTTGGATTGTATTCAATTCAAATTTTAATAAAAGTTTAAAATTCTTGAGCTTTGTTATTGGATATAGTTATGTTTCTTGAGAAATGACTCATTCTTTAGATGTTATTTTCATATATTGTACATTTTAGGGTTAACCATTTCTGATTAGTGGGGAGCAAAGTTTGCAGATGCTTGACCAATGTCCCTTGCTTGCTGGGAACAGAAGCTATTCCTTCCTGGATTGTAACTAAATCATGAATTTACTGTTTAAGGAAGCATTCAATTAATCTGTGAATCCAAGATTATTTTTGAAATATGCCTGATTTTTTATTGTTAGTGCTAATCTTAAACATTGGATGAGGAAGGCAAAGATAAGATTACCATTGTCCCTTTTTAGCAGCAACTCCAGGACTAGGCTGGCCTCAAGATGGTCCCCTCAGCACATATCTGGACATGATAAAATTGGGCCCTTCCTCACATGTCCAGGTCGAAAGGGTGCCTCTGTAGACCTCGGACCTAAATCCTCTATTACAGGTGAGACTACTGGTCTACCCACTCACTGACCCAGACATCACAAAAACCCACCCATGTCTCCCAGAATCAAGCCTGCCTGTGGAACCTGTCAGCTGGCCTCCCTAACATCTGTGATGGGTTCACCAGTGAATGTATTTCCCTACTAAATCTAGTCCAGAGATACATAGCATATATATGTACCTATTTCCTCAAATATATGGACTTCAGGTCAGGGCCATAAGAATCATAAATTATTAGAGAAACAATACCACTGAATGAACAAAAATGCTATTGGAAATTAACCCCAAAGAGATAGATTATGTACTAACTTCCTTACAAAGAATCACAAATAATCTTTCTAAAGAAAATCAATGAGCTATAAAAAAAACAAATAATTTTGGCAGGAGGTATGATAAGCAATACTTCAACAAGATGATAAGTGAACAGGAAATAGAAATCATAAAGTGATCAAAACATGAATTATATATCAAGAAAACACAATAATTGAAATTGAAAATCTTAGAAAGCTTTACCTGAAGACTCAGTCATGTAATGAATAAGTGAGCCAATAGACAAACCATTCAAAATTAGCCAATCAGAGTAACAAAAGGGAAAAAAAAGAACGAAAGTGAGTAAAGAAAGCTTAGGGACATGATGAGATAGTGTGAAATAAACTAGTATATATATTACTGTAGTCTCAAACATCAGAGAAGGAAAAACGAATAAAAGCTTACTTGAAAAAGTAATGTGGACTGGAAAATGAACATTCAGGTTCATCAATCCCAAAGAACTTCAAAGTGATTAACTATAATAAAGAGATTTTTCTCTGAGACATATTAAGATAAAATTATCAAAAGTCAAAGAGGATCAGGGCATGGTGGCATTTGCCTTTAATCTCAGCACTTGGGAGGTAAAGGTAGGAGGATCATTGTGATTCAAGGCCTGCCTGGAACTGCGGAGTGAGTTCTAAGTCAGCCTGGGCTAGAGTGAGACCTTGGAAACAACAACACAAAGTTCAGGAGAGTTTTTAAAGCAGCAAGTGAGCAATGATTAAAGGGACCTCCTCAAAACTGTCAGTGGATTTCTCAACATCTTACAAATCCAGAGAAACTGGGATAGGATAACAAATTTAAAATACTGGGGAAAATGGTCATTAGGAATGCCATACCTAGTAAGGCTGCCCTTCAGAAATGGAGGAGAAATAAAGATGTTTAAAGACAAAGCCAAGGAAATTAACTACCAATAGATCTATCTTAAAAAAAAAAACCTAAAGGAAGTTTTTAAAGTTGAAACAAAAGGATGTCAATCACAGCATGAAGATATTTTAAAAGCTAAAGGTCACTTTAAGTTAAGAAAATAGACAACTTCAGGATACTGCAATACTGTAGATCACCATGACCTCCTCTCTAAAAGTTAAAATAGAAACGTGTTAAATCATTTTTGCTATAAGAATGTGAGTGGATACATAATTTATAAAGATATAAATTGTGGGAACATAACTGTGGGAGGATGGGAACTTATAGTGCGGTGTTTTTGTGTGCAAAGTTGTGATCTACTAAAGGTAGTCTATTCTAAGATATTTTATGTATGGCAAGGTAGCCACAGAGCAATAACCAGGAGTAGATTCATGAACAGTAAAGTGAAAGGAAGCAAGAACACTACTAGCACACACATCAATTCATGGAAGAAGACAGCAGGAAAGGAAGGTGGAACAAAGGAACTCCTGAAAGTCAGTAATGATTAAAAAGCAGTAGGTACTTACATACTGGAAATTCTTCTGGTTGTAAATGGGTTGTATTGTATAATCAAAAGACAGAATGACTACGTTGATGGGAGAAAATCAAAATAAGATTCAATTTGCTGTGTAAGAACTAGCTTTAATTTTAAGGACACATGAAGGTTAGAAATAGAATAGATCTTCTATGTAAATGATAAGATAAGAAAAGAAAAGCATTGAAAGGTGATTATATTCCATTAGAAAAATAGATTTTAAAATCAATAACTATCATTCAAAAAAGTCATAATATCATGAAATGGTGGTCAGTTCATCAAGTAGAATGACAACTGTAATTATGAGTCCACCCAACATTAGAGTATGTACCTATACAAAAAATATGAACATAACTGTCATTAGTAGGGGTAACAATGCAGTAATAGTAGTGGATCCCAATACTCAAGTTTCAACAACAACTATGTCATCTATTAAAAATCAATTCTAAAGGAAACACAGAACTTGCACATTATAAAGAAGATAGACCTACAGATACATACAGAACATTCCATCCAACAACAGAATAAACAAAAAAGAGTGGAATAAATTTAAGTAGGAAAAAAGAGCTATACATTGTAAGCTACAAAACATTTATGAAATAAATTGAAGAAAATACCAATAAACATCTTCTGTTTTCATAGACTGGGTTAGTATTATTAAAATTTACCAGATTGGGGTATGGCTCAGCAGTTAAGAGCACTTGCCACTTGAGAATGAGGGCCTGGAGAGCTGAAGAGTGCCACAATCAAGCATCTCCCAGAACCCACATGAGTAGTCAGGTGTCACTCCAATAGTGGGACTGGGAAGTGGGGGAGTCCAGAGAATTGAAGGGACTCACTGAGCAAAGGCAGCTCCTGGTTGAGGCAGAGACCTTTTGCTAGATTGTGTCCCGAATCAACCTGATACATCCTGTGACCACCCACCCAGGCACCTGTTGGATGCTTAAGTGTTGCCATTTCAGGAAAATAATCTATTTGTTCTTATTAATAGTTGCCTGCACCCGAGAAGAGACCCTGAATTTTGATTCAGTAAACAGTGCTCCCTGACAGAACAAATAATGTCTTTCAAGGAAAGAAGTTCCACCATAGAAAACCATCTCTGAACTTAAGTCCATGACGTCAGAGCAGGGCCTGTTAACTTTGCCTGGGAGCATACTCATTCAAGAGCTCAGTGCAAGATAAATAATTGCTGAGCCACTAAAGAGGAAAATACCAACAACATTAAGAAACTTGTGCCTGACTCCATTAGAAAAAGTGTCTAATTGGAATCAGCCCTAGGCAGATACAAGCAGTGTGCTAAGGTCCCAGCTGTCTCCTACACCCACACTAAAACAAATGATGCCTCCTTCTACTGCTCAGGAGCTCCAGACTGGGGCCAGTGAACAAAGACTCACATAGGGTAACACAGTGGGAATGACATACAAACTTCATCTCAATCCAAGCCCTAGGCATGTCCAGTGCAGGGAGAGACGTGTGTGGCTATAGAGGAAGCTGTGTTTCATAGGGCACTTCCCATTGCCATCTCTATGACTGTGATCAGGGTTCTTCCTATTCCTCTAATGACTGCCCTTTGTCATCTGACTAATGTGGTGAAGGCAGCTCAGCACCCTGGGAGAATATGTTTAGGAAGGGTCCCTCTCGCTTTATTCCAGGCTTGGCAGACTCTGGCATCTTTTGTGCCTACCTTCTTTAAATACCCTTCCTTTTCATTCCTTGTCTGTCTGTATTCTGTGCTACTTCTGGCTTGTCCATGCCACTCATGTCCATATAAAAAGAATACTGCCTCCAAAAATGACAGGACTTCAAGATCTAGTGCTTTGACATCTAAGAGTTACTCTTCTCACTCACAAGTTTTGAGGACTATATTGTTTTGTTTTTGCTACAAGTGGGGTCTGAGAAAGCTTAAAAGGGAGCTTGCTTGAGTTTCGTTGTTACCTTCCACAGTTGCTCTTTAGTTGCTGAGGCTTATACCATCATTTAGAGAGAACTGTTATAACCAGTTACATAACTACATACCATTTAGAGGCCAGTGTTTGCTAAATTCAGTTCTACCTCTACTGACAGACAAGGGTGGGGGGCAGGAGCTGGGCTGGAGACTAGCTGCCTCCCTAAACTAAAATTGTCCAAATGGCACTTCCCGATGAGTCACAGAGTCGATGAGCAGGGTGTTCACATGTCATTACCAAGGTTACTGAAGCGTCTACCATGGCAGCACACTTTCAGCAGCATTTGTTATATATAGAGGCAGATGTGTTAGCTTTTCTGTATGATCTGAGAACCCTCAAAATGCTAGTCTACTTGCAAATGTTAGTGCTGTTTCCTTGGCCTGAAATTCCTTCTAGAGGATCACATTTCCTAAATAGTTTCCCCCTCTAAACTCTAGGGTTACAAATTATCTAACTGATACATAGCAGGGTTAGTTACCTCATCAATAATTCATCTCATCTCCGCTCATCCAGAAGAACATAAGCATCTGACAGGTGAATGAAAGGTGAAAGCTCATTATGAAAATTAAGTTGTCATTGTATACCCAGTACTGGCAACTTAAAAAGTGCCACAAAATAATTGTTTTGTTGCAATTAGAAAGGAAGCTTCTTGAATGAATGATTATTCAGTTTCCAAGACAGACTGATGAATATCTTTCTCATATTGTTCCTGAACTTCTATGAGACTGTGAAGAGAGACAGACACATTGCTCCTGCCCAGAAGACCAAGCAACTCTTAACAAGACACCTGAGGTAGCTCTTACCTTATCGTTTCTAATCTTAGAACTAGTCACTCTGAGATGTACATGGGTAACATCAAATCAGACTTGTATAGGAGAACAAAACACAAAAATAACATATAAGAGGCAGGCATGGTTTATGCTCTCTGATTCTAGATTTTCTAAATAATTAGAAAAGGAAGAATAATTTAATATAGCCTACTGAATGGAGTACCATTTCTCTGAGAGACAAGATCAATTTCTTCTATAAAAACAGCAACTCTAATTCCCTTCATTACTCTCATTGCCACCATACACTTTCTAATATTTTATTTATTTATTTGCATGCAGAAAGACACAGAGGAGATAGACAGACAAACAGACAGACCAGAATATGACAATGGGCACACCAGGGCCTCCAGCCAGTGCAAATGAGATCTAGATGTATGTACCACCTTGTCCATCTAGCTTTATGTGGGCATTGGGGAATCAAACCTGGTCCTTCGGCTTTACAGGCAAGTGCCTTAACCATTGAGTCATCTCCCCAGATCCGCACACACTTTTTAAAGGAGTTATAATTTGGGTTATTTTCATATAAAGTTCTTGTATGGCCAAATAACTCAAATTTGGTGAGACTTAGCTTCCTCACACTAAAAATAATATATCAGCATTATCTAGTTTATCATTTGCCATAAATTTTAATTGGAAAAAATGCAATAACTTCTATTCAAAGAATGTATATGAAACAAGAGGTTTCAAGTAATCTGGGCAGTGAGGTATAAAAATGAATCAAACATTGTTCTTACCCCTCTTAGGTAGGGGGCCAGATACATCAGTAACAGTAATGCCTGCTCATCAAAATGAGTGCTGTAATGCAGAGGTAGCAGAAACCCACTTAGCCATGAAACAGGACTGAGAGAAGATAGATCAGCCAGAAAAGTTCATTTCTAAGTAGAATATCATAATTAGACCTATATAACTTGACCTTAACTGGTACAGGTATATATTTATTGCTTATCAGTCACTTTTTGATACTTCATGTTTTTCTTTGAGTGTAAATCTGATTCAAGGTCTGAGATCTGCTTCTTTCATGAACCGGACCTACAATAAACCATGTATACTTCTCTCTAATTACCATTTTCTTAAAGTAGAATGAGTACTTCAAGACACTTAGAAGACAGCTACACATGCAGAGGCACTTAGAAAATCCTGTGGTTTGATCTCTCCACAGAGAGTGTGACTTACAGCTGTATCCTAAGAAGTTCAGCAGGTCAAGGGAAAAACAAGTATGTGCTGAGGTTTGTGGAGGACAGACAGACTTTCAAGAAAGCAGAATGTGGAAATCAGAGAGGGATACTTCACGGAAAACACACGTCAGCTCCACTTTCCTAATACCCACTTGGGAAAGGAGACTGAAAGATAAGTTGCCTGAGAAGTGAGCAAATAACTACAAATTTAATCACTGTGTCCGCATTTTCAGTGGTACCCCAATCCCCGAAGACTATCTACATTTCCTAAATAATCAGCTCATCTTTATGTTGTCTGGTTGAAATTTCTGAGCAAGGTCACCAACAAACCTTCTAAGCCTGGGACAGAAAGGCAGTCGAGAAGCTTAGCGCATTTCTAGCCCTTCCTGAAGTATGTGCTGACAAGGTAAAGACTCATTTGTCCAGGACAAAGCAAACTGCACCATCTATAAGCACCATGAAACTATGCAAAAAGGGCTTTCCCATCATGCCATCCTGGGGCATCCATCCTCACCTGACTGTGTTACTCCTTTTTCAATCTGGGCTCAAAGGCCACTTAATTCATACATATTGTTGCTTCCCTGTACCCCACAAAAAGGGTTCATGATTTATGGTATATTTCTCCAGCCTCAGTTGGAGCAGTTCTTTCTTTCGGCCCTGACTCTAGAGACAGTATAGAACCTGTCTAAAATGTAGACTAGCACAAAAGCACCATGGTCCCCACTCACTCCTTGAGAGTGCCCCACTTTTCTCTGTAATAATAATTCCTCTTTCCTACACTACTTACTCTGGGTGTCTGTGTGAATTCTTTCCCTGAGTGAGAGCTTAGTGACAAGGTCACCCTTAATTAGCTGTTCAAACACCCTTCATTGTTCCCACCAAATAGATGTTACTTAAAAAAAAAAACCCTACAAATGGAAAGACATTTTCACATTAGTGTTGCCTGTGTCTTAAAGAGTGATAATTGGTAGCAAATACAGTTTGTTTTTATACCAGGAAGGAGAAGTCTAGTATCGTGTGTGTGTGTGTGTGTGTGTGTGTGTGTGTGTGTGTGTGTGTCCATGCAGCAGTGCCTGTGTGTCAATTGCTTCTTGTGACCAGGGCTCACCTTCACAGCAACAGACTAGATTAGATTAACTGTCTAGTTAGCTCAGTGCAGAAGATGTTCATTTGCATAAACACCTTGCTTTGCTCTGAGGCAGATTTGCAAGTCATCACTAAGAAGCTAGAGTGGGAAGAGAGAGGATATAGTGAGAGCGAGAGCGAGAGAGAAAGAGAGAGAGGATTATTTTTCACTTCCACAGCACAGCACGGTGACCTCTCTTCCCTTGAATGAATGAGCCTGCAGTGGAACCAGCATTCATGGTTTTCCATGACCTGAGTTACACAGAGAACCACAGCTATTGTCCATAGACGCAGACCCCAGCTGAGTGGCATTCTGTCCTTTGTGCTTTTCCCCAGAACTGCTGGATTACAAAATGACCTGGAACTAGACATATGAACAAACACACTTCTTGTTCCTCTACAGGAGCATGAAGGACAGTGACAGCCGTGCCTTGTTGTGCCCTCCTTTAAGGACCAAATTTACTCTCTAGATGAATCACTGGTGAGGTTGAGCTCTCTGTTGGCAAGTAAATTTGACATTCTGTTCTTCATTTCCTTTAAATGGATTTAGGCCAATGATTAGAAGAAGATCGCAACAAAAATAACAACAATCATAATAGTAGTAATAATGATAAAAACATAATGAAAAGGAACCCTAAGGCATGCTGGACTGATTAAATTCAAACAATGGAAATTAGTTGAGTTGCATAAGCTCAATCTGAGTTTTTCCAAGTTCAGAACGTGACTCAAGAATGTTCTAAGACTTACTTTAATGCCTATTTTATCAACTTGCAGTGCATCACCAATTTCTCTTTTAATTTAGCCTTTAAAAAATAGTCAAGTTGAAACTGTCCAGTACGATTAAAAGGGATATTAGTTCTCCCCTCACATCTTCTGTCTGGTCCTCTGAGAGTGGCCCATTGTGCCTCAGTACAACAGTTTCTTTGCAGTGCTGAGTCTTAGATACTAAAGACAGCCTCTCTTCAATGGGCTTACTACAGAGGAAAAAAGGAAATTTCAGTGCCTCATGGAAGAGACAATCTAATCCTCTTTGCTGGTACATCTGCTGTAGCAGTTTTGCTCTGCAAATCAAAAGGCCTCCCATTAATTAAAGTTCCTTTTCCTTTCATTTTTATTCAGCTTGTGAAATGTGACCAGTGTTCACCAAACAGAAATTTAAAAAAGTTTCAGGCCACTTTACTCATAAAAATCCACCCGAAGGGTGTGCACTGGGATTTGTTGTCTGATTTCCGCTTACTGTTCTTCTTTTTATTTATTTATTTATTTTATTTTATTTTTGAAGGAGCCCTTCTCTGGCAGAGTGCAATACATTCAGAGAGCTTTACAAAACAAAGCTTTCAGCTCTGAGTCAGCAACAAACTCATCTTTGTTCGTGTGGTTCTATTAAGGAAAGAAGGCCAATTTTATGCAGGTTTCTATGGCTGGCTTCACAAAGGCATCTCTCTGTGTGCAAGCTCTCTGGCAGGAGCAGCCCGCTCTGAGATCATCGGTTTCAGTAATCACCAGCTGCAATGAAGATCAAGAGAAAGAAAATCATAAACTCATTTATAGAGTGATTTTTTCCCTGAGGAGAATGAAATATAGAT
>PVHP010048860.1:0-12373 GCA_004024765.1 Zapus hudsonius
CTAGTGGGGGGGGAGGGCTCAGTCCTCTGCTCTGCTGGGGAGCAGAGAGCTGCTGGAGAACCCCTTCTGCTCTGGCCCAGGGGTTGGGGAGGGAGGGGGGCCCGAAATCAGGTCCAACTGGTGACCAAAGTTTGGATTCCAGCTGAAGAGATCAAACCTTTCCGAAGAGAGTCCTGGCGACTACTCGTCTGCCATCTTGCTCCACCCCCCGATTTTTGTGCTTTTTAAAAGCATTTATTTCTGTTTCATTCTTAACCTGTATGCTTTTCACTTATTAAATATCAATACATTCTTCTCTGAATTTTTTCTTTCTCTAGATAGTTTCTTCTCCTTGTAATGTATTTTATTGAACATTTAAACTATAATCATTTTAAAGCTAATACTTGGATCTTGTAGAGTTTTTTTTTAGCTGTTACAAGGTTTTGTTCCCCCTTCTCTCTTCTCATTCTGTAACCCTGATTAAATAACTGATTTTGCTTGTAGAAGGTTGTGATGATCTGAAGTTCTTAACTGATATTTTCTTCTGGGAATTCCACCTTCAAGTAGACAGTAGAGGTAGACAGAGCACATATACCGGTATCAGTTACCTTGTTGGAAGTGGAGTTTCTGATTTACTAGATATCTTGTCACGGTTTAAGGCAGTAATATGAAGTCTAGAAACTTGGAGTAGTTTGCATGTGAAATGTCCCCACAGGTTCATGCATTGGGTTAAGCCTCACACTTAGTTTCCAGCCGATTGGTGCTTTGGGAGGTGGATGCTTGGGGGAGGAGGTATGGCACTGGGTGTGGGCCTTGGGATTTTAAAACTCAGCAAATTTTCCAGGGCTACCTTGGCTCACCCTCTACCAACTTTTTGCTCATACCTTGTTTTCCCTACTGTGATGATACTCTCTCTCTCAAAACTGTAAGTGAAAATAAACCCTTTGCTTCCGCAAGCTGCTTGTGGTGGGGTGTCTTGTCCAGCCCTGAGTTACCTGAGAAGGTAACTGCTATAATACTCTACAGACCTTCTTGCTTAATGTTGAAATCTAAATTTCATTTCTCAGCTCTCTGAGACTCTAGAAAGCTCCACACAGCTTTCTAGCTCATGAATCTCTGCTTTCTACTCTAGTTACCAGTCCTTGAACTCTGTGACACACATTGGTAACTGAATTGAGGGAAAATTGCTCAGATCTGACCTTTCCCCTTTGATGATAAAAATCCCAGCTGTCCTGGAGACCTACTCTGATACTTTTAGCACATTAAAAAACAAACAAACAAACAAAAACTTTCCTTTAGAGTTAAGGCCAAGGAATTTGAATTATTTTAACACTGAGCAAATTTTTAAGTTTTAATTTTGAGAATTGAATTCAGGTGTTTACTTATGATCAAAATATATTCTAATTCTCAATGGACTTTTTGTCTACTATAATACTTGTAACAATTTATTACATAGATTTAATGAATGAAACTGTGAATTAGTAGATTCCATACTGGGCTTGATTTTGTCATTAAATAAGTACAACTAGATTGTTAGATAAATACAACTGATTAAGCATGACAGATTTTACTTACCCAAATGAAAATATATTCCTACTCAAATAGTAATTCATTCAGCTTTTATGCCTGATGTTTTTTAAAAAATTACAGTACTTTCAATTGATCTTATAATACATTCCTGAAAGCACGTTTAATGTTAGAAATCTTTTTTCTTTTAAGGTTGAATTAATTTGCAGAAGTAAATTATAGTCATCCAAGGTATATTCTAGCTGCTAATATAGGTGAAAAAAATGGATGTAACTTGGAACAAAATCTTATGAGAAAACTGTAAGATCTGCTCCTATTTCTCAATGTCCAACTCACAAACATATTTTTAAAATAAATATTTACTGAGTGCCTACTCTCTGTCAAGCATTGTGTTAGGTTCCAGGAAGGAACACTGAACAATACAAATAATTAACTGATTATTCATACAGTAAATGTTTAACAAGTGGAAAAGTTAGACATATGCATGTTTCACAAATGCTTATAGTCATATATATGCAAACATATGTACATATTTTATGTGCATATCTTCTCTGTACATAGTGAATGTTCACATACACCACATGTAGGCTTATATTTTTATGATTTTTATTTCTCCTAATAGTGTCCAATCCAATGTATTGCAAATAATGAGAACTTCATTTGTGTAAAAAGGCTGATTGTGAGGTTACAAATTAAATTCAAAATTGTGCAAACACAAAAGTTTTATTGCTATATTTTTTGCTTATACTAGATTTCTTATGGTCTTTGAGAAAAATATCTGCTGTGAATTGGAAAACCTTCATATATTTGACAAAACTCTGATAGATGGAGCCAAGCCATCATCAGAGAAAAGAACTGGCTTATGATTCCCATGAATCTACCTGAGTCAGAGCACATGGGACATTTATTACTGCTAGTTCTGGTTGATTCTGACCTTATAGACTTCACATCTATGTAGTATATTTTTCACATAAAGAATTTGTTATAATATCCATATACTTGGCACATGAGTCATGTTTAAAGATACTGTGTTTCTTTTTGCCAACATTGAAAAACATTTCACTTTTCACATTGCTTTACTATTAAAAGCATAAAGAGCAAAATGGAAATCTAAAAGAGTACTACAGAAACAGAATATGGTTAGGGGTAGACTGTAATAAATTATCGGCATCAATTGGAAGCAAAAACAATACTGTGCTTTTGCTCTGTAATATACTTCTATGTTTACTGCTATAAGGTAGATTCTACACTGTAAAGTTCAGGAGACATTAACATTCACTTGTGTGTGTTTCAGAAACAATTTCTAGAACCATAAACTAACCTATATTTTGTGACTTTTGTATGCTGGCATATTATTGAAATGAGCCTAACTTCCTAAACATTTCATTGAATATCACTCTTCATATATCCTCTTAAAATGAATAGGTAGAAATTCTACTGATGTTGACATAAATTCCTAAAACAATGCATTTGCTTCCATTTTTGACAATTCTCACTATGTCCTGAATACAATTAGGGTACAGTTGTTTTCCACGAAAATGTAATGACAAGGAAAATGTATTTATAAAAGACATTTGACAATTTTTTTTTCACAGTTACTATTTGAAGCAGAATTCAGTGACATCATGCCAGGGGTAAATATTAGAAACAAAACAGATGGGTTTCAAACATAGAGAAGAATTCTTCAAGTGTGGGAAACAAGATGACTTAGGAATGGCTGTGTAAGTGTGTTTCAGACACTTGTGATTCTTGTGAGAGATGTGGACCAAAGAAATTCTTTTGAGAGTTGTGGATTGATCAGACTTCAAAACTCTAGCCAGACCACAGAGAGAATAATATGTCTTTCAGAATAGACTGATTTCCTTCTGGTGATATTAAAATGAATTCCGGGTTAAAATGGCAGAGCCATGAACAGTAGGGTCAAGAAATAAGGTTTGCTGCTGGGGATGAGACAGTGAAACTGACCTGATAAAAGAAAGACAAGGTTCTGAGAAAATAACAAACCAGATTGGGCATGCTCCGACTGGTTTCCATAACTTGCTCCTCCTGTCCCCCATTACCATACTACCACCACCAGGAACATACCCAAGACACTGCTGTCCTATCACATGCTCTGATTTCATCAGACTAAACCAGAAGAACAACTTCTAAGAAAGCCTCCATCTATTCTGGGAAGGAAAGCACCCATGAAACTCCCTGACAACAGAATGTCCCTGTGTGGAGCTTGGGAAGCTGGTTTAGTACATAAAATGCTGGTAGCATAATTACAAGTGCTTGACACTATAGCAGCAGCAGCTATCCCAGTATACCATGAATGGGGAGATGGAAACAGTTCAAGGTCTAGATAGCCTAGCCTAGAGATAACTCTTTATACAGAGTAGAAGGTAAGGGCTTATATCAGAGGTTGTCCTCTGACCTCCACAATTGCTCTGCCACCTGTGTACAAATACACACACACACACACACACACACACACACACACACACACACACACACACACACGTCCCTGTGTGGTTAAGCATCTTTGAAGCTACAGTTATGTTTTTCCATTATATAAAAAAAAACAAAGGTCCCTAGGCATTTGTCAACACACTAACCAAGGGTCTGTACCCTCAAAGTACCTGATGTCATTATAATATCACTCACTCACATGGTGCTTTGGACACTGTCCCCCTTTTTGGAAATCTTGGCAAGAAATGGCCTAAAAGGAAGATCTAGTATGCCATGAATCTGGGCAGAAATAGGGGACACCTTACCTTATGATAATGCTATTATAATTATGATTGTTTTCCAATAGTAAAAAATGAGGTGTCTATTCAAATGATCTGGGGAGATTTGGGAATAATAAATAATTATAAGTGATATCTAAAAGTATGTTGGCAACTGATGGGTATGGAAAGAGACGAGTCAAATGACTTGTCAGATGAGTTCTTGACACCTGGCTAGCATTAGTTATTGGGCAATTTTGCCACTGACAAAATTAGGAAAAATTGAAGCAGTATGATAATGAGAAAATGATCAGTTCATTCTCGGACGCGGTGATTTTAACAGGGAAGTCATATCTTCTGGGCATAAGGAAATGTGTTTCTGTTCCTTTGTAGATTTATTTGGGATGTTGACTACACGGGTGGCTCATAGTCCAGGAAAAGAACAAAATTATTCAACATAAAATTTCTACTAAAAGTCTATCACTTTGGCATGATTATAGAGCTGAAAAATTATAAGCTAAACCACAATAAGATGAAGCCCTAGATAAGTATCTACCTATATCTCCAATCTATATTATTTATGATTTTTACCTTTCAGTCCAACAGAATAATTTGACAAGGGATGTTAGTGAGGAATACATTTGTTGATTGGCAGTATGTTGCTTTAGCATTATTTTCCCATTAATGTTGTCCCATAATTTTGAGTGTAGTATAATATACACTTAAAGGTTGTTATGTTTACTATACAAATACTTACATCTGTTTACTTTTTTCACAATTGGCTAGATCATCTGATTATATGTCATTGTATGTAATTTATTGATATAGTTAAACTATTTGTGGTGGTGTCTAAACCAATTTTATAAAACATTTCAAAGAGTAAACTTAACCAAAATCCAGATGGAGACAAGAATTATGTGATTAAAAAGTAATTTTCTGGCTTCTGTGGCTGGCAGTATCCTGGCTTCCAAGTGCAGGTTAAGATACCCCATCAGAAGGTGTTATAATGGCCTGGAGGTGCAGGGGAGGAAGGACTCATTTTCACTCTGTTTCTTTAAATAAGATGATTCACACCCACACAGCTCCTGTGGGTTTTAGTAGCAGCACCTTTTAAAAAGACAATTACAAGCTCTCAGCACGAGAAACAATTTCAGGGGTCACAGCAGAAGGCATTAGGCCTTATGAGGAATCTCTTTCATAACTCTATGGCTTCACAGCTCAGAAAATTCTAGAGGGGGGTTAATTCACAATCTCCATGGGCAGCCCATTTTATTGAAAATTAATTATCTGAAATTTCTTATTGAGGGTTGAAACTGTCCCTATGAATTAATGATAGTAATAACAGGAACAATGACTGAAGCTGACATTTGTTGCAGCTAACAGAATTCACCCTAGCTACTTTCAGCAAAAAGACTTCTAGAAACAGTATTAGGTACTATTTAACTATCCTTATCTGAAATGATTGGGACTGGATGTACTTTGGATTTCTTAAGGATTTTGAAATATTTGTGTACATATAAAGAATTATCTTGAGAATGGGGACTTAAGTCTAAACATGGATTTCCTTTTTGTTTCACATACTTAGACATACACACATCCAGTGAAGTTCTATAGAAGATGTGTACCTGCTTTGACTGTAACTTGTCACATAAGGTCAAGGATGTAATTTTCTACTTGCTCAAAAATTGTATTTTGTGATAATTCAGACTTTGGATTTTTCATGCTGGGGATGCTCAGCTTGTATGGACATGACAATGGTTCCTAGAAGAGAAGGAAGACAAGACTCAATATTTCCTCAAATAATACACAATAGGCGCAGGCAGAGGAGGGCAAGCAGGAAGTAGTTATTCTAGGACCAGGACCAGGACCAGGACCAGGACCAGGACCACACCACTGGGCCCTTGAGACGGGCTACAAACCAGGAAAACAAAACAAAACAGCGCCTGTAGCCTACCTCCCTTTTGATCTGCTCAGTTCTTGTCTGGTGCATAAATGTCATGGTCTCCAGAGTCTTTTCCTTTCTGTTATTATTATTTTTAATTTCTAGGGATGTGCTTAGGTGAGCCGTGATGTTTTATCATCACAGTGGGCAGAAACAAATACAGAAACAGCCAATGCTGCAAGTTGCACAATTATTGTTTTGTGTTTTATACATAGGTTCTTCGATTTTATTCTACATTTCAAATGTCTCAAACAGCATCAGCCCAAGCTTTGCAAGGAAACACAGGAGGATGGGGAAGATGAAAACAAAGGTATTGCTTTGTTCTTTCTGTAATTCCTCTAAGGATTTCATTTGCTCTGATGGCATTTGCATTTTATAACACTCTGTTTAGTAAGTGGTATTATACCAATTTTAATTATGAATAAGTAAGGATCAACAAGATTAAGGGGATTCCCAGTGATTACTTACTCAATAGCAAAATTGGGAATTGAAGTGAAATTCTTTTTTTTTCCCCACAACAGTTCCTTCAGCCAAGGAAGACATAACTTATTGTTTGTTTTCACTTTAAAGAAAATTGAGACCTCCATCCTTCAGTAGAACCAACAATGTTACTCATGGTTCATGACCAGAGTAGAAAAATTTTAAACAGCCCATTTTCTTTGTATAAGAGTTATTTTTAGAAGTCACTTGTGTTAGTTATTACAAATAATGATGATGATGACAACGACCAGGAAAAGAAATGCAGATAGTGAACTTTTTCTGTGATTGAAGTTACATAACAATTCTGATAAAAATACTAAAACAATAAAGAAAATTAAAGGAGGCAATGGGTTAATATATTTTATTCACATCAGTATGTCTTTTAAAAGGGGGACACTTCGGTTTAATATAAGACTCTTGTATTTACAATCCAATTTTAGGTTTTGAGACTTTTGAAAATTTCTCAGGTTAATCAGAATTATCTTTGACTATGGTCCACATGTGATGGAGCAAAGTATCTCACTCTGTCTTCTCTAATGGCTGACCAAACACATTTTATAGTTAGGTTTTATTTTTCTCAGCTTAAGGTTAAAGCTATCAGAGATTCAGAAAATTCCATTTTACATTGAACACTTGATTTTTAAATAAAAACAAAACTTCAAGTGGCAACTTGAAAAGATGAGAGAATAAAAGCAATGCCAGGATCTGTTTCTTCTTCTTTCAAACACTGTGCTTTTACTGTTTACTTAAAAACCTTCAGTTTAAATGCAGAATTCTGAGGTTTCACAGGGATTATTGACAAAACAGTTCTCAAAACAGTTTAAGCCATTCCAACGCATTACCAACATTTACTTTTGAAGCAAGTACCTGTTCCTGAGCCCACATGCCTAAGGAGCTAAGGATTAAACCGGGGGATCTACAATTCTCTCAATGTCTACTCTCCCCTTATTCTTTAATGATAAGCTGTTCACCTTCCTGTTGTTCATGAGCTAGAAGCAAAAGTTTAGACAGTGTGGTGTTTAGAGAGAGAGTTCTTTAAAATAGACATGGATGATACTCCTCCTCTTCTTTTCTTTTCCATCTACCAAACGCCTCCAACTACGCTTGACGGCTGTAGCTTTGAGACCCATTTCAGACTGTAAAAAATGTTGATGTTGGAAGCTGTTGCAGTCAGCTTTCTAGTTGCTGCGCAGAAAGAACCCAAGCAAAAGTGGCTTGTGGAGGAAAGGGTTTATTTGGCTTAGAGACTCGAGGGGAGACTCCATCCTAGCAGGGAAGATGAAGGGATGAGCAGATGGGTGGACATCATCTCTGCCACAACACTGGAAACAGCGGCAGGAAGGTGTGCCAAACTCTGGCCAGGGGAAGCTGGCTTATAACTCCATAAGCCCGCCCCTGACAACACAGCTTCATCGAGATTGTAAAACCCAAACTGCCATCAGCTGAGGATCTATCTATCAGAACACATTCATTTATTTGTGGGGGACACCTGAATCAAACCATGACAGAAGCCAAGGACCTGGATGCTAGAAAGAAAAAAGTAAACAAAAAGCCTACCCCCTTTGCTAAAGGTATAGAAGCTGCTGAATAAGGTTTTGATTGCCTCTCTTCCCACATAGGACTATAGCCTTCTTTTCTTGAAGGGCTGGGGCTCAACTTCACACATGTTAAATATGTGCTCCACCCCTGAGCTTCCCCTCAACCCTGAGAAGATACATTTGAAATCAAGTCAGGATTTCCAGGTTTCCATTGCTCCTAGCCAAATACATCAACTAGCTGCTATTACTTCCAAAACAAACTCTTCCAATGAAAATAAATTCTGTGAAACTATATTGCAAGTGATAAGTATGATTTGTAACTAGCTTTGAAACTTAGCCTTGCTACATATCTGGCCTGTACTTGTGGACATTGATAATTCTGGGTCATTAAATCAGGTACCACTGAACCTGGCATATTGTAAATGATTAGTAACGACTGTTCTTATTTTTCAAGTTCATGTAAGTACAAGCACAGAATTCACTGTTATTAAATCAACCAACACAATTAGAGAAAATTTGATATTGTGGGTTTAAAAAGACTTTTCAGCAAATCAGACCCAAATCATGTGTAACCTTTCTCCAGCTTGATGCCAAGGCATCTGGACTGGCAGAGATTTCCAGAGTTCCAAGGAAGCAGTTCTGTCTGGAAAGCCACGTCAGTCTTGCCAGCATGTGAATCCAGTAAAGAACAAGGAAGGAAAAAACTCATGTTCAGACTCAGTACTTACAAGAGGCTGAGAGTTACCTTTGTCTGGAACATTCCATTCTCCATTCTCCATCTGCTTCACTTTGCTTCTGGCCCTGGCCAGGTACCCTGAGTGCTCTGCCACAGTCACATGCCATGCCTCCACTGAAAGTCTCAAGTCTCTCTTCCTTTACCCTGATTTCATCTGCAGCAAAAGGAAAATAACAGCATTTGTAGAATGAGTGAACAAGCACATTTCTTTTTCTGTTTGCATGACGCCAGAAGAGTAAGACACATCAGAAACTGTTTAATTTGTTCACACTACACTCCTTTTATTTTTCTTTCTCAAATTGAGGCATCATTCACATATGGTAAAATGTATAGCATTTAAGCATTTGAGTTAATTTTTTTGTATGTAAAAAAAAGAAATGTTTTTTTTGTTGTTTTTTACACTAGGAAATTTCTTCATGTGCCTTTCCATTAGTGATTCACTCAACCAAACTATAATGACAGAGCCAGGAACTAGAATTTAGATAATACCCAGCAAATTCCACTGCACCTCAGAACTTAAAGAGTACCCAAATTCTTGTCTATAAAGTTAAAGAATTAAAATTACAGACCACTAGAGGATAAGGTATAGTGGGAGACTTTATTTAAAAGAAAATGGGAAGTTACAGAGCTCTCCAGCCACCAGTGTGGAGAGAACACATGGGAGAGGTTTTAGCCAAAATCTATGCTGTTCAGGCAAACAAGCAGAAGAAGGAAAGATAACAGAGGGCTCCCATCATGAGGAAAAAGGCTCATGTGTGAAAAAAATTGAGCGCCCCCCTCAGCAGCCATTAGGCTGGTTTTTCCCAGTAGGGAAGGCCTTACCTTCCTAAGGCCTGGAAATTCAGAAGTCCTTCTTCTAGGAAGCCATATGGAGGAAAGAGAACCTGGACTTTGTTTCAGTGACTTTTTAAGACCTCGGACAGTTAAGTCAGAGAGACAGTTGGTTGGTCCATACCCGACCAATCAGTTTTAGCATCTAGGTTTGAGCTCTAGCTAGAGACACCTCCCACTCAGGGGGAAGGGGTGGGGTCAGGCCTGGAATCTGTGAACTTGCCTGAAACTGTCACATCACCAGAATTCATTGACTCATATCCCCATCGATGAGTATTGTTTAGTTTTGAACTTCATAAAATGGATAAAAGCTGTAGGTTGCACTTTTTTATAAAAAGTTGATTTTGTTTAATGCTACCACAAAGGATTTTAGTATTTTAAATATCACTGTGGTAGTTTTGAATAGATGTCCCCCAAAAGAACCAAAGGTTTATTATAATTGTGAATTGTCTTCAGCCTCTGGCTGGAGGAAGTGTCACTTTGGCCTGGCCTCCTGGGGTCTTGCCCCTGAGGTATTTCTAATTGAATACAAAATTCTAGTGATACATATGCAAAACAGCATCTGGAACCCAAGCCTGGCAGTCCTGCTATTTTGTGAGTTACAGTGTCACAGTTTGCTTGAGGCACTTCCGGAAGTGCTGGGCTGTCTCTGTCTCTGCTTGGATCTGTGAAAGGGAGCCAGCCTTTTTCCTTAACTTCCCCTGGGTCTGTTACTTCAATAAATACTTTCCTCCCCAAAATTGTGCCTGGTTTGGAGATTCATCCCAGTGGTGTGTGGCTTTCAAAAACCTTAACTCCAGTTTCTATATAAGAGCTAATTATTGTAGTATCATGCATTCTTTGCTAATTCATTTATGTTCAAGTCGTTTGTGTTTTCTTTTTCATGTCTATGTACAAAGTCTCATCGTCTACAGTCCACTTCTTTTCTCATCTTGATCCTCTTTATTTTTCTTACATTATTGTACTAGCTACATGTTCCTGTATAGTGTGAATGACTTGAGTGGTTATACTTGTCTCATTCCTGACATGTGAGGGAAAATATTCAGTATGGTCAAAGGGGATAATAATTGTGTGGTTTGTAGGTACCTATTGCTATCTTTAAGAAATATCTTATAGCTAGTATGCTGAAGTGATTTCTTTTATTTATAAAAGAATTTTAGATTTTAAATTTGGGTTAAGATGACTGTTTCATCAAGGAATACCACATAATATTAAGTATTTAAAATATGTTACTTGATGAGGTTTGACAGATTGACATGTGTACCCTTGAAAGTGTTGTTTTACGTAAGCAAGGCAACAAAACTTTTATCACTCTGAAAAGGTTTGTTTCCCTTCAGCAATCAGCTCTTCCCTTCACTCCTATATCTAGGCAACTATTAATCTTCTGTCAATTTAGATTTTTAAGAATTTTTTATAAATTGAGACAAAGAACACACATTTTTATGTATTTTTTGAGATGTCATATTCTGCATAATAATTTTGAAATTCATTCATACGTAAAAATTTATTTTTTATTTCTCAGTGTTTTTATATGGTCAACAAAAATTTGTTTATATATTGATCTATTTTGTTTAATTTAGTTATTCAATATATTTTCAATTCAGTTATTATGAATAAATAATAAATTGGTTGGCCAGTTAGCCCTGTTATTGCTTCTGAATCAATACCTAATTAAAGATTGACTACTGCTTATGTCTATGAGTTGTGTGAGCAGCAGTCAGACATTGGGTTGAGGGCAATGTCTCTGGGAACCCTCCCCTACCACCATGTCCTTTACAATCTTTCGTTGAACCATGGTGGCCAAGTTCAAGTATATTGTAGTGTTGTGCTATTAGCAACTCTTGGAATTCTACTTTGGAATGTTTTAAGTATCCTCATTATCTGTCTCCATTGTCCTGGCACAGGTTGAGAGGCTGGCTGTGGGACCAGCACTCTATTATCATCTCAGTCCTTTCTCTGAGACTTCATCTGGGCTCTAGCTGATGTGCTAGGGATGGTTCTGCTCTTACCAGGGAGTATGCTATCATTTCTGGTCTAATTAGTATGCTATCATTTCTGGTCTAATTAGGTTGTCATGGTTCTCACTGCCTTCTGAAAAATAAAAACGTATTATTCAATGGAGAGTAAGATCAGCAGAGGTTAAATAAGATAGTTAAAGCATTGTTAATCTGGTGAGATTATAATGAGTGTAGCTTCTTTTTAGGTTCATGGTTAGTCGAAGGTTCCCCTTGGAATCAATTCCAGAATTCACCAGATTCTTGGAGTTTGGCTTGGATCTAAGGATAGAAGGGTTTGTGGGAGGGAATGGGAGGGCAGGGGAAGATATACACAAAACTAAATAAAAAACAAATTGGTACCATAGAATCCTTACTCCTGGACAGTAGGCTAAAATATATAACCCTCAAAATGAATATGGGGGTATTGTCTGGTAAGAAGGGCCTTAGAGAGGGTGGGATGAAGCCCAACTCTAGTCTATTTGGATCTGGCTTGTAACTTCCAGTACCAGAAATCTGTTACTACCCAAAGTGAGCTGTTGATCTGAAAGATTTACAAAATCCCTAACACAACAAAAGCTTCTGTCAAAGTACTTGACTACCCACCTGAGGTAAATGATAAGACCCTATTGCTAAGT
>PVHP010048861.1:0-12379 GCA_004024765.1 Zapus hudsonius
GGGCTGGACATCACCTCTGCCACAGCACTGGAAATAGCGGCAGGAAGGTGTGCCAAACACTGGCAAGGGGAAGCTGGCTTATAACCCCATAAGCCTGCCCCCAACAACACAGCTTCATCGAGGTTGTAAAACCCAAACTGCCATCAGCTGAGGATCGATCTATCAGAACACATTCAATTGTTTGTGGGGGACACCTGTAGCTAACTTGAGTATTAAATCAGAAAACTGATAGGAACAAAATTCTCATTTACATATATTGAATGAATATTCATTGCTTTGCATGAGGAGAAAGAAAATAAACACTTACAAAGCTGGTTTTTACACTAACTAACATCTGGAAACAAATGATCCAAATGACACCTGTCAATTATAAGTGCTCCTTGGAGAGCTTTTTAACATGACCTTTGAATTTCTACACTTTAATAGAATATGGAAAGGGATATTTCTATGTCTTCTTTAAGCATATTTTATTTATTTATACATTTATCAAGGGTGTTTAATCCATTCTAATAGAAAAGAAGTGAAATAATCATCACATGCAGTTTCAAGACAAGAAAAGATTTCGCATATTTAAAGACACCCACCTAAAGATATTTGATAATACTATTGTTGAAGTCAGCTTCCCCCTTGCTGTGTAGAAAAGAACCCAACCAAAAGCAGCTAGTGGAAGGAATAGGTTTATGCTGGTTAACAGATTTGAGTGGAAGTTCCTTGTGGCAGGAAAGATAACAGCATGAACAGAGGGTGGACAAAAGCTCTGCCACAGCACTGAAAACAGCGGCATGAAAATATCCCAAAAACTGCCAAGGGAGAGCCAGATATTACCCCCATCCTTAACAACACACCTTCAAAAAAGTTGCCAATTCCAAAACTGTCATCAGATGGGCATCAATCATTCAGAATACATGTACTTTATGGGGGGACACCTGAATAAAACCACTACAATCTGCACTTTTGCCCCCATAAACGAATAACCATCCATGATGTAAAATGTGATACATTCAGTACACTTTTATAAATTCCCACAATTGGAAGATGCTACATAGTTTCCAAGAGAAATTGCCCAAAAGATATTCTCAGAAAGAAATGATCTGAGAATGCAGAGTACAGTACTTTATAGCATAGACCAGCAAGACAAAAAAAAAAGCACCTGTGCAATAGTGGAGCCTAACGTAGGCAGGTAACCAGCCCTCTGATTGGCTAAGAGATCTGCTCAGTGGCCTGGAACCCTTAGCTGGAATTGGGATTCAAGGCAAATTATTATGGAGACCAAGAACCTGGACTCCAAGGGGAAACCACTAATAATTATGGGCCTACAGAGAAGGTGCACTTAACACAATATTGCGAAATTAGCAGTGTTTGTACCATTTAACCTATACTTATCTACTTCTCTGTTGGAAATTCTGTTTGCATTTTTCAGAGCAGCAAGAACCATGGACAACCAAATTCTATCAACAAGACCTGAGATGATGGCTGACTTGCAGTGAGGAATTCCAATTCTGACCCTCCAGTCAGCCTACTCACAGTTCATAGAAAGATCCAGCTGGTTCTGGCAGCTCTCCTTGCCAGCCATTACATGGTATCTGCATTCACTAGGTCTCCACTGGCACACATGGATCATCTTCATGATTCCATTGGGATTCCACACAGGCAATCCAACATACCTGCTTCATACTGCCCATGGCCATTTCCAAACAACACAATGGTGTTGCAAATCCAATGATCTTCTCCTCCTGCATTTGTTAAACTCCATAGTGCCAGGTGGACTACAGGCTTCCAACAAGGTTCGAATTCCAAAACTGCCATGGATCAGGCATTCAGTACATGTCAAGTTTATTGGGGACACCTGAATCTAACCATCACAACTGTTAACAGCAAAATAGATGTGTGAATATTTATTTTTTTAATATTTTATTTATTCATTTTCAAGCAGAGAGATAGACAGAGAGAGAAAGAGAGAGAGAGAGAGAGAGAGAGAGAGAGAGAGAGCCAGGACCACCACCTTGTGGGTCTGGCTTATGTGGGTCCTGGGGAATTGAACCGGGGGCCTTAGGCACTGGAGGTAAGTGTCTTAACCGCTGAGCCATCTCTCCAGTCCAATGTGTGAATATTTAAATTAAGCTTAAATATGAATATTGTCTGGAAATTATAGAGCACGAGCAGCTGCAGGTAATATATGTATGCACATCCCAAGTCCCTCAGAGCATTGTCAGGATTTTCCTGAAGGTATATAGGCCATATTATAAGGAAAGCAAAAAGTTCAAATTTATTTAGTCCCTCAGTAGTGTATCATCCTCAATCATGTAACAATTTAATGAAATCACTTCTTTGTGGTATGTAACAGGTAGTATAAAGGTTTCTTAGAGCTAGTTACCATGAAATAGAATGTAAATATATAGATTGTATGAGATTATTTGAGGCTCACAGAAGTTCATACATGTAGATACACACTAATAATAATAACTTGACTGAGTCATTCATATTTCCTATCGGAACATAGGCTTAGTTATCTGAACTCAACAGAAAATCGGGGTTCAAAATTCAATGTTATTTTATATTCTTTCCTGTTTTATACGTTGACCTAAAATACATATTTTGGGGGGCATAATCAGCATAACAATTGCCAAGAAAGGATGTCATGACTTATTTTCCACTTGTCATCAGGAATCAGATTCATTTAAGTAAAGCAAACATCTATAGCATAAATGGAGGCATATATTTTCTAGATTTTGTATTTGGTTTAAATACTCTTCATTAAGGGATGACAACACATCAGCACAAGCCAATTGTGCCTTAAAAATGAAAAGTTGTGTTTCATTCTATATTTTGTCCTCAAGGTTAATTTATTTGTGATGATTTGTTGTGGTATACATAATATAAATTATAAAACTGGTATTAGAAATTCTAATATTCTGAACAAAAATCTGTTCATTCAACTGTTTATACATATGCTTAATATTTTTATATGAATGTCAACTTTGAGGAATATAACACTATCATTTTTCTCACATAATAATTGAGCAGTTGCTGAATGCTAGATTTTTTTTAGAACCCGGGGACAATAGCAAATTATTTAATGAATAAGCAAGAAAGATCTTCACCTCTAGGACCATACTGACTAATGAGAGACACATAGAAAAAAATCAAAGAAGCCAACAGAAATTAAAAGGCAAATAGTGCAGCCCACAACTGGTATAAAGAGGGCAGTGGGCTAAATGTGAAAGGATCCCTCCTTTTGACTGCTTAGTCCCTGAAGAGGCACAGGCACTAACACTGAATGACGAAGAGCATTGCCTAGGAAATGAACAGAAAGAAATGACACACAAGCATTTTGGGTTAAGGAAGACTAGCACACTGAAAACACAGCTAAAACTGTGCTGAGCAAGACATAGGGTGTGTGACAATATTCCTATCACACTACTGAAACCAATGAGCTCTATATCACGAAGCCATGAAAAAAAAAATGACATTTTCAGCATATTTTGAGAAAACATTTTCATTCCATTTCAGCCTATGCATCAGTTCAAATGCTTTCTTTTGGTCTCTTACCATTTTCTTTAATTTTTATAACATTGCTTGTAATGACAGATTATTGCTTATTCTTTTAAATTTTTAATATTATTCTTTGAGAGAGAGACTGAGAACAGCATGGACATACCAAGGTCTCTTGCTGCTACAGATGAACTCCACATACATTCACCGCTTTGTGCATCTGGCTTTACATGGGAATGCAGGAATGGAAGCCAATCCAGCATGCTTTGTATGCAAGTACCTATTTATTTACCTTCTGAACCTTCTCCCCAGACCCTGTTTAGTCATTTCAATTCATTTGAATTAGAAGTTTTCTTATAAATGATCATGAAAAGTAGACAACTCAAATGCATGGGACTTTAAAAATACATTCTTCACCATCTCCAGCTGTTGTCCTGTGTCCAAGCATAGTTCACTGCAGCAAAAAGCCACAGGGCTGTGGGACAGAGGCATTTTATGTGCCCTCTTCCTCCCCTTGGGAACAAGCACAAGGCAAAGCCGGATGCATACGCTCATAGCTCCTGGTTTTGATCTTTACGATTTCCAATGAATTGTAATTGAAGAGTTGACACATCAATCAAAATACATTCTTGTTCTTGCAAAATGAACAATTTATTTCCCCAGGAAAACAACTGAGATTTTCACCCTCCTGTAAATTACACTGATTTTCAAAAAGCACCAAGCCTTCTCAAGAAGCAGTTTACTCTGTCAATTAATTCTCAAGCTGATGTGTTCACTTCAGAACTTTGAAGAATAATGAAAAAAATCTCTAAGGTAGGCTTCACACAAAGTGCTGGGTGCTATCTTTCAGTAACATGGACTCACCAAGAGTGGCTTTGCTCAAGACAAAAATCAAACTCTGTCATATCTACACAGATGAGAAAGGGCTCATTTTACCCCAAGAGTGTCTGTGAATAGAGTAGCATATAATATTCCTTTCACATGAGACTCTCAAGATTAAAAAGAGAATCTGCTAACAGCTGTGGTGGACCCACAAGCATAAAACAGGACTGTCTGTTAGACACAGAAATAGATGACTGATCCTCATAGGTATAAAACACAGCCTAGAAGCTTTGGGGAAAAATCTTTTGTTTTCACATAGAAATATGAAGCATAACAAACACCTTTGATGGAAGAAGAGATCCATTCAGTCACTGTCCTCTCCTAAATGTAAAACAAACTTATGAAGCATCTAGATTAATTTGGGAATGAATAGACCTTTTTTTTATAGATTATGTTTCAGGAACATAATCTATAAAAGGATAGATTTAACTAAAATTGAAAATACGTGCAATGGGACAATTCACAAGGAGAAGCTATTTGAAGATAAAATAAAATCTAATTTAAATCTGCAAATAAGCAGAAAAATTCAAAATTCAACAATAAGGAAACAACCTAAATGAGTAGTGGGCTAGAGATATGAAGAGATGTCCCCGCTGAAGCATACATCATGTGTTCTTAGAGACTTAACTGCAAAGTAAGACATCATGGGATGTCACTCTGGATAGAATAGAACTACTGTCAAAAAGCAAAATATATGAATGAGTTTCTCTTGTATACAACAATCGCTCATACTTCTAGAGACTTGCCAAAATGGGTTGAGAAATCATGTCAAAACAAATCCTCATTGGCCTATCCTGTGTTGATTGAATGACTGTGGACTAATACAGACAGCCCACGGAGGAGGATATCCAACTGATCAGGGATGGGGAGGGGGGGAATTCGGGAATTCGGGATAACAACACATTGTTTGCCCACTAAATAATGTAACTCATTATGGACAATAAATATGTATTTAAAAAAAAAAAAACAAATCCTCCTCATCAATGCTTGTGGGACTTCTGTCAAGAGCTGCCAAAACATGGAGTACATACAGACATTATGTATTCCAGTGTTTATATGAAATACAAACTGCCACATCTATAAAATTTAATATAATCAAATGATAAGAAATGAACATAACATGTGAGAAAATCATACACAAATATATGCTAAGTGAAAGAAGCTAGTCTGAGGATCGCAACTGCACATTCGTATAAGATATTATAGGAAAGGTAAAATTATAGAATAAATAAAAATATAATTTAAGGTGAGAGGACTCATTATTTGATAGAATACAGAATATTTTTAAGTCAGTTAAACTATACTATATAAGATGGCGATTACAGAGCACATGCATTTTCAACTCATGTTTCAAATGTGCAATTAATATTGTTAAAGTAATACAAATGAACATACAATAATAACTTACTGCACACTTTTTCTATAAATCAAACAGTCTCAACTCAAACAATAATTACATTTATAAATCATGAAATGGTTGTATTAGTAAAACAATTTAATATGTGAATGAAATCATTAAATTTTTTTTCAGGTAAACATAATTTTGCAGAATGCCAGGTTTTTAGAAGCTTAATTTGCAGAATGCCATTTTTAGAAGCTTAATTTCTGAAATATATTTCTGTTGAATGTTAGCATCTCACCTAAGCCATTTAAAAAAATCAATATTTTGGTCAGGGAAGAAGGCTCAGTGGATAAGAGCATTTGTTGAGCCATCATGAGGACCTGAGCTTGATTCCTGGCACCCATCCATACCTGTGCATGTCTACTACCCCAGCCATTAAGGGGTCAAAGTAAGAGGCTTCAGTAGTAATTTGGACTAAATTAAAAGTGCTGAGCTTGAGCTTGAGTTCAATGACAGAACCTGTCTCAGGGAAATAAGGATGAAGACACTGGATATCCTCCTGTGGCTTCCACACATCTCTGCATGGTGTGTGAACATCTGCACACACACACACACACACACACACACACACACACACACACACACACACACACACACCATATGTATGGAAACATTTTGCATACCACACATACACATACCACAAATTCTACCCAAAAACAAAGACATAGTGCTCAGTTTTTCAAGAATTCTTGAATCCAGCGATGTAAGTAGATGCAAATAACACAATGAACATAAATTATGATTCTCATCCTCAAAGTACTCATTATCCTGTCTGCTTTCTGTGAAAATACAGAGAACATAGTATATATTATGAAACAAATATTATATATTATTAAGTGAAAACAGATATATTAAACAATAAAGCAATGTGGTACATGCTGCATGTTCTGTAAATCCATAAATAATAGAGAAATAAATGCAAGTCAACAAATTGAATTCCTACTAGAAATGAGGGAAAAGGATTAATGAAATGTGAAAGAAGAAATGCATATCCAAAGCACATTGATTGCCAAACCTGTTTTTTTGTACTGAAATTTCTTGTAGAAGATGAGAGATAAAGCTAGAAGGATAACAGGGACCATATGGAGAACAATAAATATTCTATTTTTTTTATTTATAAGACATTTATAATGGAGTTGAGGCAGAGAATATATGAGAAATATTAATCAGGTTTGAGTATAAAGGTAAAGGTATATTGTAAAAGTAGAGTTTTAGTAAAGGAAAATGAATCTATATTGGATCAAAGCTTAAATTTATGAAATCTGAAGTAAACAAAAAGAGCTAAAGAAAGTCTCAACTAATTAAATACTTTGAAAACTGCAAGTGTAATGGGGGAATAAAACATGGGAAAACAATCCTTCTGCCCCCTCTTCCGCTCAGTTCCATGAGTCATGGTGGGGAGGAGGGGCAATGGGGAACTGGGGGTAACAACTCATTGTTTGCCCATTAAATAATGTAACTCATTATGGACAATGAAAAAAATAGAAAAAAAAGATGGGAAAAGAGTCTTCACATTAAGACAATGCAGTACCTGATTGGAGATGCATAATATAAATATGAAGAAAATATAAAATGTCAAAGCCAGGAAGTGCTGATTACCAGAAACACTACTTAATAAAGCAACCCAAGCATTGGAAATAAGTCTTTTGAGCTGTGGGAATAAGGGTAAGTAAGATAGCAGTGACTTGGCATTTTGGTGATTCTGAACAATCATTTCTTCCCCAAACTGACTTTTCTTGTATTTCTCTAAAAGAGATTAAGTGATCCCACTTCTCCATAAGGAAATTGGCAGGAGTATTTTCTGATTATATCTCCATAGGTCAAACCCTTTTTATTTAAATTATCAATTTTTATTTATTTTTAAAATGTCACATATTAGTCTTAGTCTTTAAGGAATTTATATATATATATATATATATATATATATATATATATATATATATATATATATATATATATATATATGCATGAATATCCTTCCTCTGGGTCTACTTTCTTAAAACACATTCCTTAGAAAGTTCAAAATGTCCATTTTTACACACAATAAATGTGTTGATATCTTTGTTCAATTTCATAGGAATTTTTAACATTTTTAAACATGTTACAAGCACTCTTGAATTACACTTGAGTGATGATTGACATATTAATACTCTAAAACATTCTTTGTGATTAGTAAGGTTTTCTTCCCATTGCAGATTTCAAATTTTATATTTTTCTGTAATTTTTTTCTCACATATTCAGACAGGATAAATATTTATGTCTATTCTGTCTAAGTACAGATGCTATTGTAAATGCATGTTTCCATCATTATATTAAGAATATACTTTTTTATTTACCACCATTTAATAGCCATTACTTTATTGAAATCTCTTACCTGTTCCATTTGTATTTCTATTTCTCTAACTGTCCATCCTTGCACACAGATGACTCCAGGAGCCTCTTAACTGCCAATCCCACTCCTCTTGTTTCTCCTCTGATGATTGTTTATAAAATCATTATCAATTTTATATCAGTAGTAGTAAAAATTAGTATTATTATTTTCAACTTTACTATAAAATCCACATGATAATAATTGTGAGGTTGTTTTGTAAAGTTCAGAGGATGAAAACATGATTGTTCTTATATTCATATAATTTTTAATTGTTCTTCTCTGCATTGATGGATAACTAATTCTATAATTGTGTTTTTAATATAGGCTTTTCCCCAACATGTGATCAGGTTGTACAATCTGGTAACACATAGCTGGAATTCAATTCATATGTTCACGTTTCTATAGCTATTCAGTTACTTAGCTTACTTCATTTCATATGCTGTTTTAAAAATTTTATCATGCTCTGATGGTTTTATCAGACACTTTTAGAATTTTTATATTTTCTCCATAGACTGAAACAGTATGAATAGCCCTGAATTTCACTACACATCAAGTTCTCGTGATGTTTTTGGAGAATTTTGATTGTGAAGCCATTGACCTGATGCTTTTGGACGTTTTCAACTGAGAAGAGTCTCCATGTCTTCTATGGTCATATAATCCTCCCGAGTTTAATTTTGCATATTCATGCTTTCTTAGAAATCACCCATTTCCTTCAGGTCTTGTGTTTGAGTAGACATGAAAAAATTCTTATATAAGCCTTTTAATGCGCTCTATAGCTGTGATTATTCTGCCAGTTTCATTTCTAATTTGTGCAGTCTTTTAAAATTAAATTTGCAAGTAGTTTTTTTCTCTTTTTAGTCCTTCCCTTAAGTAAGTAGTTCTGGATTTATTTAACAGTCATATGTTCCGGTTTTTTATTTTTATTTTACTCATATGTATATTCATATATCTATATATATATATATATGTATGTATATTCATTTTCTGTAGGTTAATTTCATTGTTCTGATAATAATTTCCTAACTTGAACTTTTAATCAATTCATTAAATTCTTTTAAATTATATTATATATGGCTTGAATATGTGCCTCTCAGTTTTTTTCCATTAAAGAGACCACTCAAGGAAAGACATATTTTCAGCATATATGGAGAAACATGAGGTTGCTTTTTTTACAGGACCCTATTTCCTGTTGGTATCCTGAGGGGGTGAAGGGAATTAATAGTCTTGCACAGATGCAATTGATTGGTTTTACAATAGTTGGGAAGCTCTGTTAATGAAAACAAGTGAATTTTGAATGCTTTGTTGCATGTATTTATATATTCAGTAAACCATTGATCAATTGTGTTAGGGTTTCAGAATACAAAATGGATGACAAAAAATTCCTCAATAAATTAGGTGCATTAAAATTGGGAATATTCCATGTATTTTTAGTACACAGTATTTATAGGGGTTTGGATTCTAATCCCAAAGATATACCTATTGTATTTGAGAACCACATTTATACTTTAATATTTGTCATAAACATAAACATATAAGGTATTTCATTTAAAAAGGTCAATGAAAGTCATCATTATCAATACATATCCTCATTATTAATTACATGGTAAAATCATTTCTGTGCTATCTGTTATGAGCTCAGTAGGTACATAGAATATCTACATACTATATAGAATATATACTACATACTACATCGAACAATGCTCTCACCTTGGAGGAACCAAAGATAAGCCACATATGTACTGCAATTACAAAGTAGTCTTAGATCCAAGCTGTCTTCAGTCTCAGGAGAAAGAATCTTACATGAGTATACAAAAGAAAATGACTACAATAAAATTGGGCTAAAATTTTCTCCAGTTTGAAGGTTCTATGCCATTTTTACAATAAAATTGGAAGAAATTGGCTAAAAGTACTCATAATTGGAAAGAATAAAATACATCAATATGAAAAAACAGAAGGGTAATAAGGTATACAGCCTTCATCGTATTGGTGATAAAAATAACTATACTTCTGACCATGTGAATATTCATGCAGCCCTGCAGAACAGAAGCAAGAGGACAATGTCCCCCGCCTGCCACAGCTCTCACATGCTCTGGACTTTTATCTTTAGAATTTTTTTTCATTTTTCTGCTACTGAAGCCTGAGATACACCATGCATCCAGCTTAGGAGTTAGCAAAATATTGGTGCATGCGGATATCATGGGGATGAGTGCTAAATTTGGAGATGGGCTATTTGACAAATAGAGAGTGAGTGCAAATGAGTATTTATTTCAGGTATCGTGATGAAGCATGCCGGAAATAGCAGCACACTGCAAATGAGCCCAAGAACAATGGCGAGAGTGACAAGGTGTTTGTTAATAATGACTCTCTGGGAGCTTTGGCAGCAAATCTGATTGGGCATGGAGGAACTCTACCTCCCAAGCAGTCTGTGATGCAATCAAAAGAAAGGAACACGAAGAGCTTCCAGTGGGTGATGCAGAAAGGCAGATGGCAGGTGACACTTCGTACCCCTCACCCCCATTGATTACACAGCACTGATCTAAATCTACATAGTTGTCAGATAGGTAAAAAGCCCATGTGCCTGAGATACTAGTCACATAGTAGGTTATAAATATAGGTTAAAAAATGTTATTGCTTATCATGACTGGTGTTAAAATTTTGTGGCATTTGTGCAATAATGTGATTATTCTTGTAGCAGTGTTATTAAGTGTATGGCTAGGAAAGCAATGAAATACTCTTTATGGACAACTTTCTGATGGAGAAGAATCAAGATAATGGATATACAACATTTGAATGTCCATACGTGTATGATTTTTGTTGTATGTGTGTATGTTTGTGTATGGGGGTATATGTGTGTGGTGTATCAGAAATATATAAAGCTTTTCTATTTAAAATTTTTTATAAAAATTTATAATTTTTTCTTATAATATAAGAAGAGAGAGGGAGAGGGAGAGAGAATGGGCATGCCAGGGCCTCTTGCTGTTGCAAATACCAGGTGCATGCACTACTTTGTGCATCTGGTTTTACATGGGTACTGGGAAATGGAAGCTTTTTTTTTTTTTGAGACAAGATCTTATGTATTCCACGGAGGCTTTGAACTTCTTATGTCGTCAAAGATGATCATAAACTACTGATTCTTCTGCCTCCGCTTCCCAAGTGCTAGGATCACATGTCTGAGCCACAAGGACTAGATGAAGCAGCACTGGGGAAGGAACCCATGTGCCTTCTGGACTCTAGCAGCTAAGCCACAACCTCAGCTGTCTGAAGATTCTCGGGGGAAATTTTTCAAGCTCTGGAGCCTACTAGAAACTTCAGGCTCTGAAAAGTTGAGTTTTCGGTAAGCCTCTGGCCGTCCTTATGTGATCCAGGCTAGATGATGAAAAAGATGGATTGTTTAAAATTTCGCATTTCAAGCAACATAAAGATCCTTCAGTAACCTGTCATCACAGAGTTTTTATGTAAGGCAGGGATAGGCATGGTCTTTTCATGACTCTACTACCTTTCTTCCTATGCACAGTGAGCTGCGCAGCTTGGTCCTGCACAGCCCTGATGGGGAAGCTTTGCAAGAGTCAATCAAACATTACAGAAATGGAACTCAATGAGGCTGAGAATGAGCTCTAAGTCTACATTGGAGAATATGAGACTGGAATAAGAGGTGATGAGAAAGGGGAAAAACGAACAAAACATGTGCTATGAAAGCAAAAAGGAAATTAGGAGGGAAGGAAGCAAGGATGAGAAAAAGGGGGAAAGGAAAAAAAATGTTTGAACATATAATAAAGCCTAATTCTTTGTAGACAAATAATTTTTAAAGAGATATTAGAACACTGATCTGTTTTTTTGTTTCTGGTTCGGCCTCTCTCTGAGTTCTTCCAAGTCCTATGCTTTGCACCTGAGTGAACATTGTGTGAAACCTGTGTTCCTGCTCCATTTACCTTGCCTAAAGGGAATTTTCAGTTTTGCCTCTGCTGTCTCTCCTCTCTCTTCCTCATAGAAACATTGGCATCAGACTCCTGAGTCTCATACATGTTCCTGTGTCTTTTCACTTCACCATTGAGTACACACTACCCTCCACAGCTCAGCCTGACAAAAAGGTTTCTCCTCCAGATTTTTGTCAATGCTTTGATTGAGCAAAAGTTCTGTCTAATTTTAAAAGCTCAGCTTAGCCACATTTTTGTTTCCTGCCATAATTGACATTTCAACAAATAACATTAGGCTTACTTAATTCTTATTTAAAG
>PVHP010048862.1:0-12379 GCA_004024765.1 Zapus hudsonius
CAGTCAGACTGGTTGACCAGGGAGTCACAGCAATCCTCTCTCACCATTCCTCAAAGGACTTGTGTTACAGGCATGTGTGGCTGAGCCTAGCACCTTCCATGGGTGCTGGGGATCAAACGGAAGCCCTCTCGGGCCCTCATGCATACACAGCAAATGCTCCTAACTGATGAGCCATTTCTCCAGCCCTAGGTTAACCTATCTCTTGATATGGGATGTGGCCATGGCCCTTCATAATAGGCAACGAAAGAGATCACTCCTTTTTTCCACACCTACAGAATCATGATTTGAGGGTCACTATTGAAGCTATTTGCCCAGAACAGACTCAACAACCTTTTAATTTACTTACATGCCTTTGGTTCTCCAAAGCTTTTCATTCTCTTATTTACTATGTTTATTCCTGGGAACAGTTGCCTCAAGACCATGATTTTGAAGGACTGATGCACAACCCTTTGGGGGTGAGAATGGAGTAGAGACAAGAGAGAGGGGGATGTCCCAGGAAAAAAGAGAAAATCAGTGTGGAAGAGGTAGAAAGCTATGGAAGTCCTTCGCATGTTTGTTACCACAAGAGCAAGATCTTCAACTTCTATGTATAAATTCTGGTGCTCTGGAATTCATTGTCCTAGTATTAGACACAGTATTACGCCACAGTGATGAGCCCAGGGGAAGCACGAGAAATTCATTCAACATTAGTTTAGAGCTGAGCATTTCATGCACTCTGTCCAAATTAAGCCTCCTAAATAACTACTCAATTAATACTGTTATCTACATTTGGCAGATGAGGAAACAGGGACTCAGAGCAAACCTGTTGTCTTTTTAAGTGTCAGTAAGCATCCAGCCTCGGAAGTCACCTCTCACCGGGGTGCCTCTCCAGCCTGGATGCTTTTCAGTCATTACGTGGAGAAATAGCCTCTTCTCAAAATCCTTTGCTAAAGTTATTGATTTAAAAAATATTGAAAAGGTTGCCTGGCTCATCTGACTAAATAAATGACTGCTTCCCAAGGTCAGTTTTCCCTTTAACACTGCACAATATGACCCACAAATATTTAGACAAAATACAAGATTTTAGTATGGGGTGGGTGGGGCGTTCCTTAGGAGAGGAATTCATGACACATATTAGTCACCTGCTTCCTTTGCAGCCTGTGACAGGCAAGTGTGGAATGATTAACGTCATACTGTAGAGTTGTGTTATTCTAAAGGGCACTCGGGTATTAAAGTAAGAGAAGACAAGAGTAATGCAAACCATTTTCTAAGAGACACATTTTTATACAGGCAATCAACTTATTAGGGCATTCAATAAATTCAAGCAATACACTTAAAAAATTAATTTAAAACCAATTAAAGGAAAAACATGAAGCCAGATCCTAGGAATTTATGTTATTAATGTGCCTTTTCCCCCAACTATAACAGTCTAATAAAAAGACTGTAAGTCCTCTGGTTACAGAAGCAGCGTTCAAATGAGCAAATTAACTGGAAGCAACGGTTTGTATGTATTGCCCACTGAAGGGGAAGGACTGAGCCACCCCCAACATGTCTGGCCAGACATCAAGGATAACAGGATATGTGGCTCCCCTGTCCTCTGGAACGTCTTACAAAACAACCTTTCAATGGATTTGATCTCAGAAGTCATCCTGGTGGCGTGAGTCATTGATGTCTTGTATTTTGGGCCCCAAATTCAAAAGGGCTTGGATTTCACATCATGTGATGGTGGAGGTACACCTCTCGCTTATTCTATGGTAATGAATGTGAAATAATCTGATTACCTACCTCTGCAGGCTTCCTTCACTTTTTTGAGGTTATTTTAATTTTTATACTATACCTCATGAGACAAATGCTTGCTGACACCTAGTATAGTGTGTACTTTTAGCTGCCATTATCTGGCCATTCTGTCCTGGGCCACCAACGGGCTATAAAGATTTAAAGGTTCAGTGATTGTAGGATTTAAATGGCTTTAACCCCTTTAAATTTGTTAAATCCCATTATCTCTGCAGCCACTGCACCGCAAATTTTAAAATCAGCTTGGCCTCCTCTAGCTCCAGGACTAAAGATTTGAGGTGGATTTTTAGAGTACAAATGCTTTTGTGAAGTTCTCTATAGAGTTCTCCCCAACCAGGTGACCTACAGGAAATAAAGCCTGCCAGTTATCCAGCTGGTGACAGCTGATCAGAGCTTCTAAATGGAAAGATATGTCTGTTATGTGACAAACCACCAGGAAACTAGGTAATTGCTTCCTGAACTCCATAGGAAGCCATTGACTTGGAAGGTTAGATGGGGGAGGGGGCAGCAGACTTCAGACATATGTCAGTAAGTGTCTACGAATGAGGAAACAGATGTTGTCAGGTACCCAAAGAAGCTCGGGGACAGACAGGTAAATACAGTGACTTGGAAGCCATCTTGCTCCTCCAGCAAAACCGTTGCCATGGCTACCTTCTGAAGTCTTACCTCTTGTGTCCTCACATTTATGTAGCCGTAGTGAGTTCGCAGGGGCCGCCTGGACGTGTAGGAGAACGGGATCCATTTGGTCCCAGCTTGTCCAAAGCAGTTGAGGAGCAACGGGAAAGTCACTTCGTTGACAAGACGCACGACCAGCAGGAAGAGGAAGGCTGCTATGAAGCCCACGGCAATCACAGACTTTCTCTAGGAAACAGCCAAGAAGCAAAAGGAAAAGAATGAATGACTTTCAGCTCAAAGCAGTCACACGGGAGGTTCCTTTCTGCCTCTCTTTTTCTTTCATGAGAATCAAGGGATTTTGTTAGTTAGGATATTTCTGGTTGCAGCAGAAAATAATCGGTGACCTAATAATTTGGTGACCAGGTGGCCTTTGTGTGCTGGGCCCCTGAGAGCAGGCAGAAAGTTCTCCTGCGTTCTTCCTTCTGTTCTGTTTCTACCCTGCCTTGTCTCTCTAATTTTGAATATTCCTTAAGTTTGTAAAACCCCAATCAGGTATTCCCAACTGTGGATAACATTTCCTAATTCCTCAATCCCTTCCCCCTCCACAAGTCTTTCGTACCCCACCAGCCAACCCTAACAGAGGTGAAGAAGTCTCATGAGATCCACATTTATTTTAAAGATATTTTTATTGTCGCATTTATAAAATTTTCTTTTCCCTTTTCTTTCTTTTTTAGTATTTTTATTTATTTGCAAGAAGAGAGTGTGTGTGTGATCTCTATCTGCTGCAAACGAACTCCAGATGGATGCGCCACTTTGCGCATCAGGCTTTGCTTGGTACCGGGGAATCGAACCTGGGCCACTGTGCTTTGTGAGCAAGCGGCTTAACCGCTGAGCCATCTTTGCAGCCCTATTGTTGTATTTATTTTTTTCACTGTGGAATTACTATTTCTTTCATGAGATTTTCTTTTCTATGTAATTCTGTTGCTGGAGACAATGGGGGATGGTATGTCACACAGCTCAATGCATCCATGTCCCCAGACTAGTACCTTACATATTTAACAGAGAAATGGATTTCCCAGACTCTTGCTGACTCATTCTCCACCCAGTTCTAGCACTTTCTATGTGCAGGGAACTCTACCTGTGCTACAGGACATGTAAAAGCAAATTCAAAATGCTAACAGAGAGAGAGAGAGAGAGAGAGAGAGAGAGAGAGAGAGAGAGAGAGAGAGAGAGAGAGAGAGAGAGAACAGAGGCACAGTTGAAATTGAGAAAATTCTTGAGTTTGACTGGCAGGGATGTGTGAACAGGTGTTTCCGTGTGGAGGGAACAGGTGAGGAGACAGAAAAACATGGATTCTTCATAGACGTGCAGCACAAGAAGCTAGAAACACAAACAATAGCTTTAGGGCGGACTGCCTCAGATACCAAGCTAAGGTGTGTGCGCTGAGTCTGCAGAGAATGGAAAGCCAAAGGAGAAGATTTTGTTCATTTGCTTTATTTTTCTCAAGGTGACAGTCACATAACCAACATTTGTTTGTTTGTTTGTTTGTTTTGAGGTAGAATCTGGCTCTAGCCCAGGCTGGCCTGGAATTCACTATGTAGTCTCAGTGTGGCCTCGAACTCATGGCGATCCTCCCACCTCTGCCTCTGGAGTGCTGGGATTAAAGGCGAATGTGTGAGGAAGCTAGCCCAGTCGGCATGGACAGATGGAGTTAAGCAGGGGTAGAAAGTAGTGCAGGCCAGGGGGACCTACTTAGGTATCATTCTAGATGGAGCAGGCCGGGTTTAAGAAGCACACACAAAATTCAGAATGATTTCATCCTAACGAACCACAGTAACATATCAGGAGAAACCAGAGTGATCATAGCAAGAATTTATTGATGACAATAATAAGATAAACCCCTTGGCTTCTACATGTTAATTTTCAGGGACTGAAAGTTCATTCTGGTGGAAGATCATGGTGTCAGACAGAAGGTCAAAGCTACAGCAAAAAGAAAGAACAGAACTGTGGGCAGACCTCAAAAACAACACCACGGCATGCAGGATGACAGCACATTAAAGCATAATTCATAAAGTTGGGCTTGACGTCTGAGTTTGTTTCAAACTCAAGGAAAACCAAAAACTTCCTAAGAATTAGTGACTATTAGTTTCTGTCATTGTTGTGGGGTTGTGAGCTTACTTCTTCCTGGGAGAACTAGCTCCAGAATCTTCCAAGGAAGAAATAAGCCCAATGATGGCCCCTGGATCTTCCCTGGGGCCCAGGCAAGACACACACCTGGGCAGGAGAGCCAACATAGCCAAGTGATTCTCACCCAGAAGTCTTCATTGGCTGGTGTCATTTGTAAAGCCTGCATTCCTCCGTCTAGCCAGCCTCATTTTCTCGTCACCTGAGTCCCTTGAGCTCTGCCTTTTCAAAACCCTTCATCTCACCATGAACCACCACAGCCTTACCTCATTTAACCTACTAATCATGGAAAAAGCATTTTAATTTGCTCTTCCACAGAACCATTACATCCACAACACTGCAATGTGTCAAGGTAACAACCTAAATGAGATGATAGATCTGACCAGTTGAAAGGGACACAGATCAGAGCAGATGGGAAATAAAAGCTGAGAGGCCAGTCGCCCATTAAGTAAACAGGTAAGAACTTTATTTTCTGTCCTCATCCTGTATCTTATTCCAACCTAGCCGCTGCTTTGAAGGGGACACAGATGGGATCTATGCTTTGGTCTATTCTGGTGTCCAGCATGGCTCTCTGCTTCTCGTAGCTTCTGAGTGTCACTGCATGGCTGGCAGCTTGGGGACAAAGGCACAGAGGGCCCTTCTGTACCCACCATTTGCTGTAGCTGCACATACATAACGCATACGTGAGAGGAAAAGAAATCAACCATTTTGAGAGAAACTTCAAAACAGAATGAAATCACAGTGATAAAAGCCTGCTCCCTGGGAACCATGTCTGCCTCCAGTGTCTATCAAAGGGAGCCGAGTAATGAGCAGAGAGAGGGTGGAGGGGTAAGTGAGCAGGAAGTCAGGCCTCCTTCCCTCCAGGCCCTCTCTAGAATTATGCTCACAGGGGACAGAAGTGTGCATTTCACAGTTCTGACCTCCAGCCCCACTTCTGTCCTACTGCCTTGACCTGGTTCACTGCTTTGGCATTCTTGTTTGACATAGCAGACACTCATAGCACTGATCCAACCACCCCAAAACATCCTTCGGGAAGTATCATGTCAAGCGCAGCCTGTGGTCTGGAAAGCAGACACAACAGATCCCTCTAGACAGGTGTATTCCTTAAGAGACCTTGCCATGAGTTTGGGGAAGGAGCAGTGTTTCTGGTTGTACATGGGATAATTACATCATGTTAGGTGTTCTTCATTTGGAAGTTAAGCATGACATAAGGAGATATGGTTTGGTGTCAAGTTGACAAGGGGTGGACAGTGATCATTTAAGTTCTCTTGTCAACTTGATCAGATTAGGAATCAAGAGACATCCTCTTGGGTGGTTTGCAAGTTTGTTTCAAGGAATGATTAGCTAACCAGAGTAGGTGGCCATTCCAGTGAGGGAGTATATATAGAAGCTCTGACAGAACACATCCCCTCTCCCCACTATTTTTTGGAGGGCTGACTGCCTGTGCTACTTACAGGTGTGTGATTTCTACCTGGTTGCCCTCACTACTCTCTCGGACATCCATCGACCTAAGTTTTTCTATCCTTCCTGGACATTATATCCAAGTTTCACCAGCCTTCCCAAGTGGACTGAAGACCCAGATCTTTAGGAATCCCCCAGGCCCTCAGTGCTGGATTGGGACTGCTGAGGCACCCGGTCTCGTGGACTGAGCATCTACCAGGCTCCTTGACATTCGACCCTGCAGGCAGCTATTGATGGACTGTCAAGCTAGTATCCTGCAAACTAATCCATGTTCTAATACACAGTACTAATGCACAGTACTAATACACATGGTCTAATGCACAGTACTAATGTACAGTATTAATACACATGGTCTAAGGCACAGTACTAATGCACAGTACTAATACACATGGTCTAATACACAGTACTAAAGCACAGTACTATTGCACAGTACTAATACATATGGTCTACACAGTACTAATACACAGTACTAACACACATGGTCTACAGGAATGGAATCACACTCTCCTCACAACTGCTTATAAAGTCCATACACTGTAGCCTAGACCAGGTGCTAAAAGACAAAAGGAAGAGTCAAGGAGTCACAACTCACTGCAGCCAGCAAGGAAAAGGTAAATGTCATCTCATGTCAAACGAGATGAGGGAGGATCCCAAAGAGAGTGTCTGGGGTTGCAGGAGGGACAGTTCTGAGAATGCTGGTCTGAGATGAAGAATTTCAAGAGGAGGGAGAATTATGCAGATGAAGTCGAAGGGCATTCCAGCCAGGGAGAACAGCAATTTGATGGGCCCTAGTTTGTTTGGGTACTTTGAAGGTGTTGGATCAGAGGACTGATCAAACTCTGGGTGGTGGGAGATGATGCAGGGCAGAATTCAAGTCAGAAAACAAAACTAATAATGCCAGTACATTAAGATACAATTATCTGTCCTGGCTACTTTAAGGTAATGGAAGGATCAATGCAGCAAAGTGCTGAGTTTCATGATTCTAAAATATCACTCATTTTCCTATCAAGGGACAAATGCACAAATCACTTCACCTTACTTGAAATTGCCATTTAACACGTCACAATGCCTTGTTTCCGGTTGCTTAGTTCATTCCATCAATACGTTTATCCTGCCAGTGACATGTGTTTGTAATAATCTGAAGCTCGTTCAACACTCAGAAGATGAGGAGACTTCACCCATTGACACCTGCCTGCATTTGAGGTCTAAGTCTAGGATGTCTACGTGGAAGTGATCGCTGCTGCCTCCTCTATGGATGGAGTCAGAACAGCTTTGAGATGAAACAACCAGCAATTAGGTTACAGGAAACAACAATAAGTCCATGTCAGCTACTGTGAAAAGCTTGGTTCAACACATTATTTATTTTTTTATTGTTATTTTTTTATTATTTTTTTTCAAGCAGAGAGAGAGAGACAGAGAACACCAGGGCCACCGCCACCACCTTGTGGGTCTGGCATATGTGGGTACTGGGGAATTGAACCCGGGGCCTTAGGCACTGGAGGCAAGTGCCTTAACCACTGAGCCATCTCTCCAGCCCCACATTTTTCATATTACATAAGACAGACATAAAAAAAAATTTTAAAATAATGGCCCCCCTAAGATAAAATAGGTGAGCCCTAAATGATACAATGGGTAGAAAACTCAGAGCATGGGACCGGAGAGACTGGTCACTGGTTAAAGGCACTTGCTCCATGAGTCTGCCGACAGGACTTCCAATCACCAGCACCCATGTAAAACCAGATGCATGATGCTCTATGTTTCTGTAATCCCAACACATCTACACCAATGGGAGGCAGAGTCGGGAGTGTCTCTAAGCTCTAGGACCAGCTAGTCTGGCCTTCCAAGTGGTAAACAAGGAGAGAGACTCGGTCTCTACCAATGTGGAAGGAGATGATCACACACCCAGGTTGACCTCTAGCTATGCGTGTGCACACACAACACACACACACACATATTTACACACAACAACAATGATAATAAAAGGAATTGTTTTTAAAAGAAGAAAGAGCACAGTGTAGGCACCTATGTCATGAGCACTGAAGACCGGAAGATGTTGTGATGTAATTGCTAGTTGGTAGCTCTTCCAAGGTGCCAAGAGCCAGTGGAGGAGCCCTGGTGGAGCTGTGTGAAATAAGATTCCACAGAGGAGGCTGGGTGGGTCAAGTGCTTACTGCATAACTAAGGGGACCTGAGTTTGGATCCCACATGAAAGCTGGGCAGGGTGGTTCCTGTTGATGACCCCAGTGCTGGGGAGACAAAGACAGGAGGGTGCAGGAATGCCTGGCTAGCTGGTCTACCCAATCCCTGAGTCTTGGGATCAGTGAGAGACCTACTGGAGAGGTAGAGGAGCAATTGAGGAAAAGAGCTGACAGAAACCTCTGCTCTCCAAACATGTGCAAGGGCACCTGCACACACATGTGCACCCAAGCACACTTATAGGTGTGTATACACATGCCAATAAAAGAACTAAAAAAGTCTATTTCTCCAACATCTCAAACAGCAGCAACTTATCCTTCCGCGGCCTGGAAGAATGTCCCAATGCCCAGATGGATCCCATGAATGGCTTTAGGGAGGGCTTTTCCCTGCCTCTTTCTTCATTTTGGGCAAGTCTGAAGGGGCCTTTAACAGCTGAGGCATTTAGAATTTAATGTTCTCTATACTGCAAAAATATGCATCAAAAACGTGACATTCCAGTTGCGTGCTCTTTAGAGGTGAAATATAACTTATCAGACTTTACAGAAAAAATGCCTGTTTCAAAATTAAAACTCACAGAGAACTCATGATGTCAGGAGACAACATAATTCCAGAGGTGTGAACCCACTGAGTTCACAAGCCATATTCAGATATGTTTTTATTCTTCTCATCACAGAATTAGTGATTCACCACAGAATGAAGACTTCATTATCCAAAGCAGTTGCTAATGTTTCATTTTTGCAAATTTGCTTTTTCATAAATGATAAGCAATAACATAAAGGTATACTTTTCTATTAAATAATACTATTTAATGACTTGAAGTAGTTACATACCATGATAAAATGGTGTTAGATTTTATTAATTTCATATAATAAATTTAAAATATAATGTCACTCACGCCACAGCTTGGTCAGTCCTGGCCCATGACTTATTAGTGATCTTATCAAATGCCAATTATTCTTCCATATAAAAACATGATGTCATCAATATAGTTCTATCTGTACCACAGGTCTGCTCCAACTTCACTTCTCCGTGATTATAATTATAATAAAGCTTCTCCAATTTGCTCAAAGAGGAATCGTCAAAGCTCAGATTTATAAACAAAACCTCCATTTGTTTTATCTGTTGAACTAACAATATGGTTAAATCCTGCCCATTAAACTTTAGTGACTCCTGAGAAAACTCACTCATTTATTGCTGGGTGGGATCTGGAAGGAAGGTGATAAAAAGGTGAGATGTCCTGATGGAACACAGGAGGCTAGACAGATTTGGAATCATAAAACAGATAAAGCTTCCTCAAGGGCAGCCTGAGGCCGCATAGTATCATGGATGTTATCCAGAGCAGTGAAGGTCAGACAAGACCAGTGTGGGAGAATCAGCATGAGTGAATTGAGGAGGCCAGGGAAGAATCATGACGTGGGAAAGAGCTTGAGACCAGGCTTGATGGCGGGTGGAAGGAGGGGAGCTCAGGTCAGGAAGGAACGTGACCATGAATGTTGTATGTCAGGCCAATGAGTCCATTCTTGCTCTCTAGAGCGGTGGGACGGGGCAGCACTTGATTCTAGAGGCTCTGTCCTAGAGGTGGTGTACCTGAAGAACAGGCAGAGTAAAAAAGGCAAATGCCACAATCAAATAACACCAACAGGCATCAAATTTTCACTAGGAAACTAGCTCAGAGCCTGTGTTTTCTTCACCCACATGGGAGACTGAAGTCCAGTTAGTATAAATGCACCGTGAGTACCACAGTCCTAACAGAAGGTATTTCGTGAGTGAAAATGTGATAGGAACTATAATCTTCATTTTCCAAAGAAATCAAGAGATAGAGCCCAGTGACCTGCCCAAGGTCACAGGGTAAAGAATGGTCAAGACGGGTCTTCCACTCATATTCTAGCTCCAATGTAAGAATTAACTATTATTCATAGTGGCAGCAAGGCTCTCATAAAATTGGTTCAGACATGGTAAAGCTGGTAACAGCTCTAAGTGTGCTTTGTAATAAGTTTGTCAACAAACCAAATACCCAGTTCATACAGAGAACAAAGAGGCTGATTTAAAGCACAGTGATTACATTTACTTCCGAATCAGTAATTGTGGACAAATTTAATTCATTTTACCTAAATTTGGCTTTAATCCCAGTGTTAAAAAGACAGCCCCCCAGGGCACCCTTGGTTACCAAAAGGGAAATAAAGCAGCCATTCCTCCCCTTCAGTTCTTTTCTTTACGGGAGGCACTAATGTGATGGACTCTGTATGTCTTCATCCCTCGGCTTCACAATCTATCACCCTTTTGTTCAATGGAGAAGATAAAAGATTTGCTGGTTATAAAAATAAGATAAAATAAACCAGAATGAATGGATGGATAATGAAAAGGTACATATACACAATAAAATTCTGTTCAGCCAAAAAGAAAAATGAAATTGTAGGAAAACACATTGAACTGGATAATAGTCTCATGCAGCCTCAGAGGCTCAGAAAGACAAATACCACACGTTCTCTCTCAAGCGCAGAACCTAGCTTCCAATCGTTGGATAGACATTATTGTGCGGGGGACTGGGTAGATGTCCAAAACCGAGAAAGCAGCCCGTGAAAAAGAGGGCTGAAGAAAAGGAGTAGGGGGAGTAATAATCAGTGAAGTAGAGAGGGGAAACTGAGGCAGAAGGGTACAATCAGGAAGGGGGCAGGGGATCCACCTAAACCAAGTATGTATACATGACATTAGGAAACCTGTTACCGTGTATCCTAATGTAGAAAGGTGGAGAAAAAGAAATTCTACTCAGGAATTTAGGTCACTTGTATGTCACTTCAGGCATGGATACGGGCAGCAGCAAACTCGTGAACACCACTGTCATAGCCTCTATGCAAAAAGCGAGCCCTAAAGAAAAAACACAAACACAAACAAAGGTGGCCTGGATTCTCTAAGGGAGGTTTTATTTTTTTAAATATTTTATTTATTCATTTTCAAGCAGAGAGATACAGAGAGAGAAGGAGAGATAGAGATAGAGAGAGATAGCACCAGGGCCACCACCTTGTGGGTCTGGCTTATGTGGGTCCTGGGGAATTGAACTGGTGGCCTTTGGCGCTGGAGGCAAGTGCCTTAACCTCTGAGCCATCTCTCCAGCCCGGGAGGTTTTATTTTGTGTGTTTTCCACACATGGGATATTTCCTATGGCTGTAAAAATTATTGATGTTAAAGTTCCCATGAGCCTTAGGAGTTTATCTGATGGCATGAGAATATGGAGACCTTTCTAACCCTATGACAAAAGAAAATGAGCTACTAATGTGTCTTCTTGTTTTCTTATTTTATTTGAAAAGTTGCTTTTAGGTTTTCCTGGCATGACTTGATTTTTTTAAAAAAACTGTTACAATATCATGTGAATGAGTTTGTTTCACTTAATAAAAGTCAGTACTGTCTCATTTTGCTTATTTACTTTTATTACCTCCATATGTATCCTTTTAATATTTTATTTTATGCATTTATTGCAGAGAGAGAAAGAGAGAGAGAGAGAGAGAAAATGGTGAACCAGAGCCTCCAGCTGCTGAAAACAGCTCCAGATGCATGTGCCACTTTGTGCATCTGACTTTACGTGAGTACTGGGGAATCCAACTCAGGTCGTTAGGCTTTGCAGTCAAGCGCCCTAACCACCGAGCCATCTCTCCAGCCCCATATGTATCCTTCTTAAGGCAAGAATGTAGAATTCTTTCAGAAGCACAGCATAGAGCTGAGGACTGATGTTGAATAAGCAGAAAGAAGGGCCCTGAGCGGCACAGAAATTTCACCTGAAGGGTTGGTTCCAATGGTAAGAATGAGAACCTAGGACAGACGGCCCTGGAGTTATTTTTCTGTTTATTAAACCCTGGTACTTGAGGTAGGAAATATATTTTCAGCCCACTGTTGCCCTCAGGAAGCCCCTGTCGGAGCCCCAGCATTGGTTGAGGGAAGGCCGGGCAATCTTAGCCTGGATAAGGAAGGTAATCAAGCCACAACCAACAAGGGAACAGGTGCTTTCCTTTTTGTCTTCACTCTGATCACAGTGCTTCTGCAGACATCGGCTCCTCGTCTCTTCACTCCAAGAGATGAGCTTGTCTCTTGGATCCAATTCTTCTTTCTTATTTCAAATGGCTCAAAACACAGAAATGGAGTGAAGGCATACATCCTG
>PVHP010048863.1:0-12491 GCA_004024765.1 Zapus hudsonius
GTGAGACCTGAGCTCAGGACCACTTTTGTACACACCGCCTACAAGAAATGCTACCCAGTGCTTGGAGCCTAACAGGGGACACTCGTTTGGTGTGTGTCCCAGCCTGGAGATGAGGTATCTTCCCGGCATCTGCCCCATGGGAGCATGGGGTTCCAGATCTCTCCCTCTTCTTGACAGGCTGGGTTGGCCAGTACAGAAAGCACCCCAGCCCAGTACTGGTGCAGGCAAGGAACAGCACAAGGCAATTTCTTTCTAAAAGGAACAACTGGAGACAGTTTCTTTCCTGTAGGAGCAGAGAAAAGTCCAGGGTAGGCCCAAAGTGAGGATCTCCTCACACATGGGGAACGCCCCAAAAGCTGCACTCAGAATAGCACAGGATTAGGAGGTGGACCAGAGTATCCCTCCCGTACCGCATCCACACTCATGCACACCTACACTCACTCACCTGTGCTTACACACCTCACTCTCATCCTCATACAGACACATCCCACATCCCATATACCCACACTCACATTCCCTCTCATACATACATTCCCACATGTGCACTCTACCCACACAGGCTCACACACACACACCACGCTCTCATATACTTGCTCTCATATACACATGCCATACTTCTACCTTCAGAAACATAAGCTCACACACACCACTCCTGCCTGTCACATGTACATACACATACATGTGCCTACCACATCACATGTATATACATGTATATATGTATATATGTATATGTATACAGAGAAAACTGCCTTCTAGAATGTCAGAATTGAAGAGAGAAAAACCTCTTTCCCATAGATTTGTTATGAAATGCTGCACAGTTGGCAGCCTGGGTGATACAGCCTGGTGTTTTACAAGCTCTCCAGCTGAAATTCTACTGAAGAATAGCTCGAAGACTATCGGCACCTCCAGGCATCCATCAAAAGCAAATGGAAGTCCTTTCTGGAAAATATTGCATTCACTCCAGGTATCAGAGTTTTCACAAAGTTCCAAGGCAAATATGCAGCTCTTAGTTAAAAAAATCACCAATGAGGGCTGGAGAGATGGCTCAGCAGTTAAGGCACTTGCCTCCAGTGCCTAAGGCCCTGGGTTCAATTCCCCAGGACCCACATAAGCCAGACCCACAAGGTGGTGGCCCTGGTGTGCTCTCTCTCTCTCTCTCTCTCTCTCTCTCTCTCCTTCTCTCTCTCTGCTTGAAAATGAATAAATAAAATATTTAAAAAATCACCAATGAAACAAGGAGACATGCATTTTGATCAGAAGCCAGCAGGGACAGTGAGATCAGGTCCTGGGCAATGGCGGGCCACCAAATAACTGCTTGGAACAGGCACGGACCAGTGAGTAGGAGGCATGAAAATGTGGGTCAAGAGTAGGCGGCTTAGAAAAAGAACAATCCCTATTCCTAAAGATGAAAACCCAAAGAAGGCAGAGCTAAGGACACTTAGACATCCAAGGAGGACACTGATCACGGATCATCAGGGGGCTGGGGGAGGGTTCAGAGAGGAAAGTCTTGGCCGCACAAGCCTGAGGACTTGAATCGGGACCCCAGACCTCATGTGAAAGCTGCTAGTGGCAGTGCATATAATCCCAGTCCTGGAGATGCAGAAACAGGAGAACCCTGGAGCTCACTGGCTGGCTAATGCAACCCAATGCATGGGCTCCAGGCTCAGTGAGAGATCCTGCCTCAAAAACCAAGGTGGAAAGTGAGTGAAGAAGGCACCTTCACACACACATGCACACACGTGCACATGTACCCACACACGTGCAGAAATCAGAGAAATGATAATAGCTCGTGTTGGGAGAAGGAAAGAACTGAAAATGGTTAAGAGCATTCGAGATGGAATAAGAATGGCTCACAGACACCTTATTGGCATTAGGAAGAGGAGCGAGACCGTGGGCACAGCAATATTGAAGGGGCAATGGCCCTTTCTAGACAGAAGAAAGGCCACAGAGGCTGGACGAGCCTTAAGCAGCATCAAGAACCTGCCCGGAACACACCACAGCAAAGCCCAAGGGAGGTGGCGGAAGCTGCCAGTGTGAGGAGACTGAGGCCATGTGTGGAGTCGGACTCTGAGGAGGCTGCAGCACGGGGGCAGAGGCAGGGTCCTCCACGGTGCTGAGAGCACGCAGCTACCCCGGCAGGGACCCGCAGAGCCATGATGAGCAACGCTCCTATCAGAGTATCTGTGTGCGGGTGTGGCTAAGTCCCGCTGCACATGGGGACAGGATAGGGCCGTGGTCGGTCTCAGCAAACCTGGGCTCAAGTCTTGCCACCGGAAAGCCCCTGTGACCAGACACGGCTCCCTGGTGACTCCCTCCAAGGCAATGCGACCCCTTCCTGCCTTAGTTGGCTTCTTGCCTCCACCTGGAGGTAGTCCATTCTTCTGGTGGCTTCAGGGGAGAAGGCTCGCCATTAGCACATGCCCCTTTGGTGGCAGAGGGCTGCAGGACCACCTTCAGCCTTTCAGGGACTGATTCAGCCACACTTCTCTCGGGAGGCTCCCCATTCACTGGAGATCTCCAGAGGCCTGTCGCACTGTGCTCTGACCCTATACTTTGAGCGGTAAGGCTGAGGGTCCCCGTTGGTCCCTAGCTAGGAGTTAGGAGCGGTGTCACAGTCCTGGACCCATTAAGCAGCCCCTCTGGGCAGCCAAGAGCGTGTTCCACACTAAGGCCCAGAACTCCCATTCCGGGGTCTTGTCTTCCTTTCCCCCAAGGAGAGAGGGGACCGAAGTGTCCCTCACCCCACAGGGTCCTCGAGCAAGCCAAATAAAGGACAAGGCCTTTCCCCCAAAAAGACCACATGAAGCCGGCTTCCCCTCTCTTAATCCCACTGTGTGTCCACAACTAATAGCCACACCACTAAAGCAGGTCACCCCAGACAAGCCAAAGCAGGGAGGGAGGCACCTCTCTCTTGGCCCAGCGCTGGGCCTCACGTCGCTCCACTTCACCCCGCAGGCGGAGCAGACTGCCTGTCGTCCTGGCCAGCTCCCGGGCCAGTGTGTCGTTGGCCTTCTGCATGTGCTCCAGCTGTCCCCGCAGGAGGGTGTTCACCTGGGAGAGGCCTATGCTCCTGGATGGACAGAAGCCATGGCTGTATTGTGGCGGCTTCTAAGAGAGACGCACGGAGTCCCTGGTCCAAACCAAGGGGCTCAAACAGAGCCCTGAACCCCAGCTCTGCCCCCAAGCAGCATGGAGGTTAGGTATCAGGAGGACACTTCCCCAGGGCCAGTCCAGCACCATCCTGCCTCACCCTCCCAAGCTCTCTTTTATCCCTGCCCACTCCTCTGTCCCCAAGGGGGCAAGAGGTTTGCAGGGGTCTGGGAGGCTTCAGAGGGAGGAGTGCAGCTTCTACAACAGACCTGGCCCAGTTCTGTTCTCCACAGACTACGTGCTGCAGTCAGGGCCCCCACCCGCCAGGGAGGCTGGGCCCTCTGGCGATGCCATACTCCTCCTTGGGCGCTGGGCTCCTCTTGGATTAATTTTCCCTTCCAAACTGGTTTTCAAAATGCTCTTGAGCCCTCCCTTTCTCTGCTAGATTCCCCCAGGATGGACCCCTCACGGGGCTTAAGTGATGGCGTGCTAGGCTAAAGTGGGGTTCTAGAACAGCTCCTGGCTTGCACAGTGTGGTACATGCCGGCCGACAGTGAACACAAGACCCTATTGACATCAGAGAGGCTCAAAGCAAAAAGTCCGAGTCGGGGCGGGAGTTGAGGTCAGTGTGCTAAGGAGAGGCGGACAAGGGTGCCCTTCAGGTGCCTTGGCCAATGGCCCACGGCCTGTGTGGACTGACCACCAATAATGACTGCCTCAGATGGGTCCTGGACGGGATCAGGGAGCTCCTCCAGCATTCGCTGTGCCCAGGAAGGCAGCCCACAAACCCAAGCCCTTCCCTGGGGAGAGAAAGCAGCTCTCCAGTCGCAACGCAACGCCTGCATTTCCAGGGTGAGGGAACTCACGTTGAGGAGTGGTGTGTGGAGCGGAAACAATGCCAGCTCTGAAGACAGTTCTCACTTGTGGGGGGTTCTCTCCCTTCCCTACTTCCTGTACTTGGGGGTGAAGCTGACCACTGTCTGGATGGCCTCACTCACCCTGTGATCACGAGAGTCCAGCTCTGTGTGGCCCCTGCCTGCACAGAGGGGAGAATCCACGGCCTCGGCTCTCTTCTGCCCTTTCTCTCCCTTCTCACTTGGCCTGTGTGTGTACGTGTGTGTGTTTATGTGTGGTGTGTGAAAGCGTGTATGTGTGTGTATGGTGTATGAATGTGTGTGATACATGTGTGTATGTGTGATGTATGTGTGTGTGGTGTATGTATGTATGTGTATGTGTATGTATGTGTGTATGTGTGCGGTGTATGTATGTGTGCAGTGTACATGTGTATGTGTATGTATGTATATGTGTATGTGTATGTATGTATATGTGTATGTGTATGTATGTGTGTGTGGTGTATATGTATGTGAGTGGTGTATGCATCTATCTGTGTGTATATATGTATTTATGTGTATGTATGTTGTATGTGTGTGGTGTGTGTATGTGTATATGGGGGGGTCTCCCACAGTGAGTAAGGGAATACAGATGGAATCCAGCCCTGCCTGCTCCCAGCTTTTCCTTCCCCTCCCTGGGCCAATGTTCATAGGCAAGGTTAACACTGACTCACCTTAGAGGAGTTGACCTATAGCTCCACTGTACTTCCAGTTCCCCTGACAGCCTGCCTGCTGGGTCTTACCTCTGCTGTGAGGATTCCAGCCGGCCTAAGGCCTCCTCCAGGTCTATGCTGTGCTCCAACTCTGACCTCCGCAGCCGGGCCTCAGTGGTCTCCAGCCGGGCCTGCAGCTGGGGAGGAATGTGAGCCCACCTTGTCCAGTACTCCCTAGCTGGCCAGGCAGGGCGTCTTTGGCACAAAGCCCACTCTGGGCAAGAATAGGATGGAGGGCCTCCCAGACCCACAGCAGGGGCCAAGGTCGGGGTTGGGTATGGGGAGAGAGGTGGCTGTCCGCATCCTGCCCCAGTGCCAGGTGCCCTGAAGGGGAAACAGGCTGGCTGAGCGGATGGTCAGATCCCAGCCGGCTTGGAACTATAGTGGGTGCAGTGTGTCCAGGAGGCAGGGTGCTGGAAGCCCCTTGGAGACCCCCCTCACCTTACTCAGAGGTGGGTAAAATGAGGTCCTGGTGCCCCTAGCAGATGGGGCAGTCCAGCTGCCACCCTCACAGACTTAGGTCAGAAGGTTACAAAACAGGCTCTGGGAACCGCTACAGCCTAGGGCCACCTCCCGTCTGGATGTCCACTCCCAACCTTCATCCCCAGGACACAGGAACAGACCCACTGGACATAGGTGTCAAGCTCCTCTTTCTGCCAACACAGAGCACCACCCTAGAGGAGAGGCCCCTCATCCTGCTCCATGCACAGGTAGGGAGATTGGGGTCAGTGCAGGGGGGCAGGAAGTCACATCCTGAACCCATTGCCCCAGGCCACTCAGCCATTACTGGGCTGGATCTGAATCCAGAGCCCAGGAAGTCATGGGGTAAAGGAAGGTCTGGGATGAGGGCTGGGGGGGACAGGAGAGCAACCAGGCCAGAAGAGCCTCCTCTCAGCCAGCAGCAGAATGAGGAGGGTGCCAAGGTAGAGGGGCTAGAGTGTCACACGGGGAGGCATGCTAGCCACCAAGACCCTCCCTCCATTCTGCTGTGTGCTGGGGGGTCATGTGGGGTGGTGCAGGGCCTCCTGGCACCCCCTAGCCAGCTGTGAGTTGATCTCTGATTCATGCAGTTTACTAATGAAGGATTTCTGTGGCTTTGACTCCCTGAGGCCCGTTCCCAACATATCCCACCCTGTGCTAGGAAGATCCCCACCCCCAGGCCTGCCTTCCTGCAGAGGCTCCTGGGAAAAGCAGGCCTTCTGGGCCCATGGTGCTCCTGGGGCCAGGTTCTCATGTTCCTGCCCAGGTAGATCCGGGCAGGGCAGGGCCTCTAAGAGACCAATGTCTCCCATGTGGGGGATGGTGGAAAGGGGACAGTAGTGAGCCAGGACCCACTAGTGGGAGAGGCCCCTGAGGGCTGGTGCTGCACCTGCACCAGCACTGGAAAGCCTCCCATGCAGGTGACCAGGTCCCTGGTCATATGCCATAGACAGAACCGACCTGGGCCGAGTCACGGCAGTGTGGGCCCAGGCAAGCTCTGATCAGAGCTCAGCCTTAGCTGTTTCGTCAGTCCTATCGTAGAGCCTAGGCAGGGCTCCCTAGATAGCCTGAGGAGGACAGGTGCCAGGGGCTGTGAGACCCCCCCATAGTGTGAGCTGTGGCCCCTCATCCTGCTCCATGCACAGTTCTGCTTCAGAGCGGTCACACCCTGGAGTGGACAGACAGCACAGCTGTGCCTCTGGCCAAGCAAGTGGCTTCACCTTTTTGCTTCCGTTTCTCTGCTTATACAGAGAAGGCTCTGCCCAGCCCTCAGACACCACTGAAGAAGTGTCATGTGCAGCTCATGTGGAGGTCATCCCTTACCCCTCCCATCCTGAGGCTTGGCCAGCCATCAGAGGTGCTGGTATTGGGGGAGGGCTGCAGGCTGGAGTAGAGTCATTTCCCCATAAGCCTATGGAAGGGGCTAGGTCTTTCCAGAAGCTGGTTTTGTGCTGATGCTCGGCAAAGCAGTAGACCTAATGGGTCAGGACTGACCACCCCACAGGCCACCGCACAGGTGGGGATAGGACTCCCATGGCACACGTGAAACACACACTTTGGGGGGGGGGTACCTGTCCTGCTTTGCCTGCTCACCTCTAGCCTCAGTTTCCCCTCTGTTGTCCAGCGTTCTGATACTTGCTGATGGCCCCACAGTTACGACCACCGGTCTGGGTGGGTGATCCCTCCTGAGGGCCAGGCTGTACACACTCACCCGCTGGCTGACCCTGTGGCACTTGGTGGCCAGTTCCTCCCGCTCCGCATCTGCCTGGGATAACTGGTCTTGCAGGCGAGCCAGCTCCTCCTGCAGGAGCTCGACCTCCTCCTGTGCGTGGGTTTTGTCAGCCGGCAGCTCCCGAGCCCCTGCTGGGCAGCACTGAGGTCAGCCTGTAGGACTGGGTGTCCTCCACAACCTGGAAGGGGCTTCCATACCTGCCCTCGCCCCTTGCCTGCTATCAGACATCCTCTAGTATACACTGCCTTTAGTACGCATCTTTTTAAAAAATGTTTTTATTTGAGAGAAAGAGAGTGGGAGAGAGAGAAAGAGATAAAGAAAGAGAAAGCGGTCAAGGGCATCCCAGGGCCTTCTGCCACTGTAAATGAACTCAGGATGCATGTGCCACTTTGTGCGTCTGGCTCTACGTGGGAACTGGGGACTTGAACCTGGGCCATCAGGCTGTCATGCAAATGCCTTTAATCGCTGAACCATCTCTCCAGCCCCCAGTACACATCTGTAACCTATTCAGACCCAAATCCAGACTAAGTCTGAACAATTAAGGCCAGTCTGTGGACACCAGGCGGCACCTAGCATGTCTACGCCCTGAAGGCTAGTGAGGTTGCTGCTTCATGGTATCGGAACCTCACCCCCCCAAAGGTGCTCTTCTAAATGTGCAGTGGTGTTTCTCTGTCCTTAGACTTGCACAGTGGGGGGCCTGGGTCCTTTAGGCTGGACAGACCCTTATTCCACAAAGGCGTCACGGAGAGCCCTGCTCCGTCGTGAAATTCCTCAGCTGCAGTGTGACTGAGAAGGGTGTGTGCAGGGGTCTGCATGGGGGATGGAGGGAAAGCTCAGGGCACTTGGGGTGAAGGACACTGCGCTCCCTAAGGGCGGAGCTTTAGGGTTTTCACTTGAGTGAAAAGACAAAGGATGAGCTGAATAAGTGTGTCCCAAGCACAGAGGTTGGCTTCTAGGCCGCAGTGGTGAGCACCCTATGGGTCCCACCACTCCTGAGGCTGCCCCACTGGGAGGGTGTGGTTGGAAAGACAACGGCTAGAGAGGCAGCCAGGCCACAGAATAGTACCCTCGGGGTGGTGTGGCCCCCCAAGGCTTCCCTGGGGTTTGAGTACCGCCTTACCCTCACCTTGGGGTGGCTCATCGCTCAGGCTGCTGGCCACAATCTGTCGGAGACGGGCAGGGACAGGTATGGGTGAGGCACGCGGGCCTTCTCCACGCACGGTCAGCATCCGGTCTTCCCTGCTGGCCGTGGGGCTCAGGATGGTGTCCTCCAACCTCTGAAAAACACCCAGAGAGCCCTGATGCTGTCAGGCCTTCTTGGACAACTTAGAAGCACCCCACACAAGCCCACTGGTATCAGTTGGGGTCACATCAAGGCAAAAAATCCCTGGAGAGGGCAGGCTGGGACTGTACTGTTCATCTGAGGCAAATGCTTTAGCTTCCTTTCCACCCTGCCGGGTGGGGTTGTACCTGACCCTGGCACTGCTCTGACGTGGATGAGAAAATGGGAGAAAGGCTCTGAACCAGCCTTCGCCAGCACTCGGGGTGCTGAGAACAGGTGCCTTTGCTTCCATCCAAGAAAGAACCCTTCCTCCTGGCCAGCCTGGAGCAAGTGGACTCCCAGTTCATATACACAGTGGGGATGCGAGAGACTCCTAAGCACATGTCTGATCGTGTGTGAGAAAGGGCTGATGGTAGGTGAAAGAACTGAGCCACCCACTTCCCTTTCTGAAAGGGTCGTCTCTTATGAGGGCAGTTTTGGGCTCTGGCAGAGGCAGAACAGGCCCAGGGTCTCACAGGTGGAACCCAGAACCAGCAAGGTCAGCTGTCATGCTAGATCCTGGGAGCAAGACTGAAGTGTGGGACCCTGCTAATGGGGCATGGAGGAAGTAGGGTTCTGCTGAGTCTGGCAGGCTTCTGGGACTGTCTCCTTCTGATAAGGAAGTTGAGGCAAAGTCCGAGGGCCCTGTAAATCTTTGCAATCCTGAACACTCCAGCCCCCAGGCAGGCCACAGCTGTCCCCTGAGATAAACAAGCAGTTCAAAGCCTAACTTAATCCAGCTGCAATAAACAAACCTAAACAACAAGGTTACATTTCCTCTGCTGACATCACCATTCTATCCATGTCTGTATCCATGTATAGAGTCACGTAGCCCCCTCAATTTATCTTTGCAAATTAGGTATCCAAAGGATACTGGCCCCTACCAATCAAACTCATGAGATGCTCACAGATCTTGCTTCCTATGCTTCTACCTCTGACTTTTCTCTATATAAGCAACTGCGATCTATACAATAAAATGAGGATTGCCCACTGCCGCGTTCTCCCGAGGGTCTCATCTCTCGTTCGGGCTCACCCAGCTCCCGTGGGTGAACAGGGAGTTGATGCGCGCTGCAACTCCCTAACTAACCCACGGACCCAGACTGAAGTTTGTTTCTCAGGCTACCCTCAAAGGGCTGCTGGAAGTGGGCAGTGAGAGAGGCCTCTTTCCTCTCGGGTCCTGCCTGAGTGGATGAGCTGCCAGGGAAGAAACCCACAGAGGCTCAAAATCAACAAATCCTGGGGGTGTAGCGGTGAGACAGATCAGAGACCCAGCAGTCCCTAAGGAATCTGACTAGGAGTTAAGCATTGCTAAGTAAGGCGGCATTTAGTGATAGCTCTTTACTGTACACCCTTTAGTGTTTACTTTTCCTTCAAATAGCTAAACTGATGGGGGCTGGAAGGTTTGACCTTGATAACTATCACTTTGCTCTCGTGAAGGTTGCCTGGAGCCCAGAGGGACCTGCTAAGGGAACATCTCTTTTCTTGGCAACCAGCTAGACTGTCATTATGGCAGCCTGGCTGCTTTGACCACTCCGTGAAGGCCTTCAGGAAAGCGCACTCTGGCTGCAGGGAGTAATGCAGGCTGGGCTGCTGAGCCACCACCGTTTCAGGAGGCTTTGATCTAGTGAGAACTTCTCCACATAATCTGCCTGGGGAACTTGAGATGGCCTTGCTAGTTCTGAAGCTATTCTCACTCAGGCCAAAGGGGGAGCACTTTCCCCCAAAACTGCAACAGAAAGCCCCTAGTGGAGCAGTATGAGGCCTGTGATTGGCCCTTATTTGAGGCCAATGACTGGTGGAACTTGGAGCTGTGCAGTGAGTGGTGGGATTTTCAAGCTGATGACCAGTGTGCCACGCCCCTCTTTTATCAATATTAAGCTGTTTGCCTCTTGATCAGGAGGCCTTTTCCTGGACTGTGCTGCAACATTAGGACCAATAAAAAGCTTCTCCTGAATGGCCCCTTTGCCCACTCATGGACTTTATCCTGAGTAAAGCAGACTGAGCAGGCAGGACCCTGGGGCTCCCAGCCCTGTCAGCAGCATAGAGGAGGTGGCTGAAGGTCCCAGGGAGCCTGCAGGAGCCAAGGCCCTGATCCTAGAGCACTAAGCTGTACACTAGAGTCAGCAGCTGTGGTTTGAGGAACAATGGCCTCCGTAGGCTCATGTGTTTGTTTGAACATTTGCTCACCAGTTTGAATGCTGGCGGTGCTATTTGGGGAGCCCGTGGGTGCTTTAAGAAGTGCGTCATCTCTGGAGGAAGGGACTGCTAGGGGCTTCAGGTTTTGTAGCCCATCCCTGCTTGCTGTTCTTTCTCAGCTTCCTGCCTCCAATCTGAGGAGCTGGCTTCCTGCTTCTGATTTGCCTTCCCCACCATGTTGGACTCTGGCCTCTGGAACTGTAAGCCAAAATAAACTCACGCCTTCCTGAAGGTCCTTCTAGTTGGCTATTTGTCCTCAGCAGTGAGGAAGGTAGAAACTGCAAGAAGCTAGGAAGGGTGACTGAGAAGCTGCGATTACAGAGCACAAGAGGCAATGAAAAACCAGAGGAGGAAGCCTAGATTAGGGAGCCTGCAAGCCCTGGTCTCCAGAAGCATTCAAAGGAGCTGCCAAGAGTTCCAGAGCCAAAGGTCTGGACACGCAGGACTGAGGAGCTCCAACACTCGCTGCTGGGAACTGATGCTCCGAGCGAGCTCAGAGCAAGTCTCTGCCTTGAGCAACGAGACTGGCTTTGAAAGCTTGGAGCCATATGCCTCCTGTTCTCCAGGGTTAGAGCTATTAGCCTCTGAGTGTGGAAACTCTGCTGTGAGCCTCTGGACCTCAAGTTCATGGATACAAAGAGAGCAACTCCTGATCTATTCGAGAGTTCTGCCTGAATAGAGCCACAGAACCCTGGCCTTTGTAGCACTGGGTACCTAGAGTTGGGTCTTGGGGCTCTCAGGCTCTGAGCACATTTTGCTGAGGAGAACAGTCTGGGACAGAGGCTTGGGACAGAGACCTTGCCAAGCCCGACTTGTCCCCTACCAGCAGCAAACTTACAGACACGGAAAGACCAGACAAGACACGATGATGAGGAAGGAAGCACACGGTGGCTCATCTATTCTGTGCATTAAGGACTTGGATGACCGAAGCTAGAGGCCTCTGAGAGATGCTATTCCTGCCCAGAGCAGCAGTCAGTCCTGCCTGCTCATCCCCCAGCTTCTCTGGATTAGAAGCCATCACTGCAGGATTGCTTCCCTGTTCTCCCCCACAGTGGGACTCCTCAGATCTCCTTCCCAACTTGGGTCCCAGTGGGTGATTACTCAGCAATCTCTCGACTTCCATGTCTCCCAGCCCTCACCAAAGGCCCTTTCCAGTCGAAATTCTTTCTGGCTCTGACCCACAGGCCTAGGCTGGTGTGGGAGGTTTTCTGGGGGTCCCGCTCCTTCACACACTCCATCCTCCTCCTCACCTGTTCCCTCCTCATGACCTCAGTAGGCCACTTTTTACCCTGTGAGTTCCAAATGCTTCCCTGGAACTGGCTACTTCATTTGGACCCCCCTCCCCCCCATATCCAGACTTGTCTCCTCATCAGCTAGCTGCAGACTACGGTCACTCCAATACCCAGACTCTGTCCTGAGGGAGGCCCTGTCTGGATCGCTAGCACCCCCTGCACAGGGTTAGGACCTGGTTGACCTGCCCTTTCAGGCTGGGGTAGAACTAACTTCCCCAGGGCTCTGGTTTTCTCTCTAGGTGGTCTTGCCACTCCCCCTTGCCCCAGAACAGGTGGGCAGCACAGAGCCTCCCTCGGCTGCAGCAGTTGCATAGGTGAGGGGCAGAGCCCTGATTGCTAGCCCTCTGGACCCCGTAGGCCCTGGGCGCCAAGACCACCAAGACCTCTAAGGAATTCTGGAAGAGCCCAGCCTGTGCAGCCAAGAGCCCCTCGCTCTGCACACGGGCAATCGAGGCCCAGCGGGGCTGCAAGCTGCACCCCAGCTTCTGGACTAGACTTCAAGGCTCCCTGGCCGGAAGGACCCTGCCCCCCCTTCCCCCGCTCCCCCCGCATCTGCGGCGCCACCCGCTAACGGGAAAGCAGCGGCGCGGCTCAAACTTGACTCACGGCTAACGTTTACAGAGGGTCACTTATTAGCCCGGACGTCCCGGAGGCGATGGGGGCGTAATGGGTTCCAGCTGTGGCCGGGTGCCTGCGATGGGCCTCCGCCCAGCCGGAGCGGGTGTGGCGCGGGCGCGGGCGCGGGTGGGGAGCGCGGGGAGCGCGGGGCGGGGGCGC
>PVHP010048864.1:0-12209 GCA_004024765.1 Zapus hudsonius
CGTGGTGATGCATGCCTTTAGCCCTAGCCTTTGGGAGGCATAGATAGGATGATTGCTATGAGTGTGAGGCCAGCCTGGGAGTACAGAGAGTTCTAGTACAGCCTGGGCTAGAGAGACCGTACCTCAAAAAACAATAGTAACAACAACCAAAAAACAAAAATGAGAAAAATTATAATCATTTTGTCTATCCTTCCACTATTGGCTGCCTGTAGATCTTTACCAGGTCCCCCATTCTTCAGAGTTGTAAGGACTATTCTTAACCTTTGGCTAGTCCTCATATCCTTTTTGATCTCTTTCCTAGGCTTTCCATCTCTGGACGTGATGACAACAGTGTGGAGCTTACAGTGGCTGAGGGACCCTACAAAATCATCTTGACAGCACAGCCATTCCGTCTTGACCTGCTAGAGGGTCGCAGCCTTCTACTCAGTGTCAATGCCCGAGGACTCATGGCGTTTGAGCACCAGCGAGCCCCTAGGGTCCCGTGAGTACAGGGGTTGGGACATCAGGAACCTATTGTAGAAGAGCTTAGGAATGTTATGGGGTCTGGTACTGGGTTGCTGGAGGGAGACTGGATATAGGATAGCCAAGTAGGCCTGGAGACTTGTCTTTTCAGGGAGGGTAAGAACCAGACCTGGGTTGCAGTTTTCTGTTTCTTGTGTAGAGCAGGAGACAATCACTTTTGTCCCTGAGCTGTATACTAGGCACCTCCTCTGGGGAGGCCTGCCTGGATCTGCCTTTCTTCTTCCTTTTCTCACATCATTGCATCCCCAAATTTATTTTCTTCCCATTTATTTATTTGTTTATTTTTGGTTTCTTTGTTCCCCATCTCTGGAAGTTTGTGGACTGAAACTCACTTTTATGTTTCTGTTTTTGTGTTGGTTTTGTGCTTCCTTTTCCCCTTCCCTACTCATCTCCTGCCCCAGTTTCTCGGATAAAGTTAGTCTCACGCTCGGTAGCATATGGGATAAGATCAAGAACATTTTCTATAGGTAAATCATGGCCACCGGTACTGTATCTGTTCCTTTCCCTTTACCCACCCTTTACTCTGTTCCTGTGGGGTAGTTGCCTCAAACCTTTCCATCCTTGCCCTTCACCATTTGTCCTTTCCCCACTGTATGGTATTTGATTCCTTATTTTGCCATTCCCTTGGCCCAGAGCAGGAAGCAAGTGCTGAAAGCCTTAAAGGGATGGAAGAGCTTATTACTCTGCCAAGGGGAGGAGGGATGTTTTCTTTTGCTTGGGTTTCTGGCTGGACACATATGAGGTTTTGAACAGAGCTTCCTGCGAGCTGCCCTTGAAAACATTCTTTGGCAGAACCTTGTGAAGTCCCTGTATGTATCTGGAGAGGCTTACTATGATCTGATCAACTTGACTTTGTAAAACTGTATGTCAAGTCAGAAGGCTGAGGCACAGTGAGGGTAGTTGGGGTCAGATTCTCTCTGAAGACAGCAGAGCCAGGGACTGGCATTTAGAACCCAGGCCATGAACCGTCTTGCCTCTCTTCTAGATGCCCACAGAGCTGATGATTTGGGCCTGTTTGTAGAAGTCACTTCCTGCTGGCATTTATTCCTCATTTTTCTTTGTCAGTTCTTTCCCCATCCTTACTCACTGGGGTCCCTTCCCAAACTTTAACATTCAGTACCTTCCTCCAATGCTTTCGTTCCTTTGGACCCTTGGCTCTCTATTCCCCCATCCCTCCTTCCACTAGCCCCTCGTCCCTGCCCCCTCTGGATTGGAGCAGACAGCTCTCCTACCTTCCAGGCAAGGATCAAAAGACCCTGCTGAGGGCGATGAAGCCCAGCCTGAAGAAGTGCCTGGGGATGGTGACAAGGCAAGTTGAAGGGGAGGGAGGTTGATGGGAATAGAGAGCCAGCTGGAGTGGGGGAAAGGCCCATAAGAAATTTGAGCCTAAGACGGGGGCGTGGTGGCGCACGCCTTTAATCCCAGCACTCGGGAGGCAGAGGTAGGAGGATCGGGAGGCAGAGGTAGGAGGATCGCTGTGAGTTCAAGGCCACCCTGAGACTACATAGTGAATTCCAGGTCAGCCTGGACTAGAGTGAGACCCTACCTCGAAAAAACCAAAAAAAAAAAAAAAAAGAAAGAAATTTGAGCCTAGTCTCTCCATAAGGATGGAATTTAGTGAATGAGAGGGGGAAGTAACACAACTGGTGCATAGTTTGATAGTGGTCTGCTTTCATCTTTACAGCCAGAGGAGACCCAGGGGAAGGCAGAGAAAGATGAGCCAGGAGCCTGGGAGGAGACATTCAAAACTCACTCTGACAGCAAGCCTTATGGTGAGGGCCTGGGAGCGCCCTGGCAGGGCACAGTGAGTTCTTGTCAAGCAGAAGCTCTGTAGCTCAGTCTTTGCTTTTCTTCCAGGTCCCACATCTGTGGGTTTGGACTTCTCTCTGCCAGGCATGGAGCATGTGTATGGAATCCCTGAGCATGCAGATAGCCTGAGGCTGAAGGTCACTGAGTGAGTCCCATAGTGACACCGGGGTTGGATGGAGGAAGAGGAAGTCAGGACTTTGGGAAGTATACATGCAGTTGGATATTCCAGATAGACATTTAACACTTCCTGTCTCTGGGCCACCTTTCATAGGTATAAAATTCTTTGAGGAAGCCGGTGTGGTAGCACACGCCTTTAGTCCTAGCACTCGGGAGGCAGAGGTAGGATCACCATGAGTTTGAGGCCAGCCTGGGATCACAGAGTGAGTTCCAGGTCAGCCCGGGCTAGAGCGAGACCCTACCTCAAAAATCAACAACAAAAAAATTTCTTTGAGGAAGAATTAAAGAGCCAGTGTCTGTGGGATAGGGTTTGCATGTACCATAGCTTCTCCAGTGTGAGCCCAGGTCTGTTTGTCTGCTGTCAGGGGTGGAGATCCGTATCGCCTGTACAATTTGGATGTGTTCCAGTATGAGTTGAACAATCCCATGGCCCTGTATGGGTCTGTTCCTGTGCTTCTGGCACACAACTCTCATCGTGACTTGGGCATCTTCTGGCTCAATGCTGCTGAGACCTGGGTTGATATATCCTCCAACACTGCTGGGAAGGTGAGAGCGTAGGCACAAGGAGAGGGGAGGGTGAATCTGCCAGGCCTTAAACCAGGGAAGCTGGGAGCATTAACTTGGAAGTGGCTGGTGACATAGCTTATTTGGGGGCTGGCTCTGGGCCTTGTGAGAAGATTTTCAAGTTACTTAGTCACAACCAGATGATATTTCTCATAGATGAAGGAATTTCCCTCTAGCCTGAGAAGATGTGCTTGTTGCTGGTATATTGTGTACTAGACACTCCTCTAGGTGCTGGGGATATGTGTTTATTGAGCTTGAAAAGGTCCTCAGTCTCAGGGAGGAATAAAAAGATCAACAGGTCATAAGACAGGATAGATAATTTCAGGTATGATATGTGCAAGCAGTTGTGGTGTTGATTGGTGATAAGGGGCAGTGCTGCTTTAGATAGTGTGGTCCAGGAAAACCGCCCTGAGGAGATGACAGTTAGCTCTCAAACTAAATGAGGTACTATGAGCCAGCTGTGTGAAAATAGGAGAAAATTGATGCTTTTCTTTGGAGTTGGAAAACGAGAAGGCAAATGATGGACCTTTCTCTGATTTCCTCTATAGACACTGTTTGGAAAGATGCTGGATTACTTACAGGGATCTGGGGAGACCCCACAGACAGATGTTCGTTGGATGTCAGAGAGTGGCATCATTGATGTCTTCCTGCTGCTTGGGCCTTCAGTCTTTGATGTCTTCCGGCAGTATGCTAGTCTCACAGGTAGGTGATGTTTCCACTCTGCTGGCTGACAACTTCAGTTTTTACTTTGTCTTTTTTTTTTTTTTTTTTTGAGGAAGGGTCTCACTTTAGCTCAGGCTGGCCTGAAACTCACAATGATCCTCCTACTTTTGTCTCCTGCATGCTGGGATTAGGCTCTTTATCCTATTTGTAAACCTCCTTCTGTAAGTGTCCCCATTGACTCTGGGTTGGGCCCGATACCCATTGTGATCCTTTCCCTCACTGAACCTGCAGGAACCCAGGCATTGCCCCCACTCTTCTCTCTTGGCTACCATCAGAGCCGATGGAATTACCGGGATGAGGCTGATGTATTGGGAGTGGATCAGGGCTTTGATGATCACAACATGCCCTGTGATGTCATCTGGCTGGACATAGAACATGCTGATGGCAAACGCTACTTCACTTGGGACCCAAGCTCCTTTCCTCAGCCGCTCACCATGCTTGAACACTTGGCCTCCAAGAGGCGGAAGGTAAAGGGCTGCAGCCATGTTTGAACTTCTTTATAACATAATAATATATAATCTTTATGATATCTCCTCTGACCACTTGTGTTTTGACCCCAGCTTGTGACCATTGTGGATCCTCACATCAAAGTGGATTCTGGCTACCGAGTTCATGAAGAGCTGCGGAACCAGGGGCTGTATGTTAAAACCCGCGATGGATCTGATTACGAGGGCTGGTGCTGGCCAGGTAGGCAGAACCAGAACTGAGGGAGAGGCTATTGGGAAGCCAGTGAGGAAGATTTTTTGTTTGTTTGTTTCCTCTTTGTGGGTTAACAGCTGCCCTCCCTCACCCATTTCAGGATCAGCTGGTTATCCTGACTTCACTAATCCCATCATGAGGGCCTGGTGGGCTAACATGTTCAGCTTTGACAACTATGAGGTAGGAAAGACTTCTTGTGGCTTCTGTCTTTTCTACCCTTTGTCCATGTCTAGTCTTTGTTTGACACCTCTTTAATTGATTGCCTGTAATGTTTCATGGGAAGCTGGGCATGGTGACATGTGCCTTTAATTCTAGCACTCAGTTGGCAGAGGTAGGAATAGGAGGGTTGCTGTAAGTTTGAGGCCAGCCTGGGACTACAGAGTAAGTTCCAGGTCAGCTTGGACTAGAGTGAGACCCTACCTCAAAAAAGAACCAAAATAATAATAATGTAATGTTTCATGGGAAGGTCTCTGAAAAATAGATTTTTCCATTTTCCTAGTTTTTTGCCTGATAGTGTTTGTCGTCTTTCTCTCTTGTTCTGTCTATACTTTCCACCTATTTTTCTCAGGGCTCAGCTCCTAATCTCTTTGTCTGGAATGACATGAATGAACCATCTGTTTTCAATGGTCCTGAAGTCACCATGCTCAAGGATGCACAGCATAATGGGGGCTGGGAGCACCGAGACGTCCATAACATCTATGGCTTCTATGTGGTAAGGGCCTGAGAGAAGAGAGTTGTTGGAAAGAACAGTACTACAGGTGCTGCATACTTTTAATCTCAGCACTTGGGAGGCAGAGGTAGGAAGATTACTTTGAGTTTGAGGTCAGCCTGGGACTACAAAGTGAGTTCCAGGTCAGCCTGGGCTAGAGTAAGACCCTACCTCAAAAACAAAAATGGGCTGGAGATATGGCTTAGTGATTAAGGCTTCTGCTTGTAAAGCAGAAGGGCCCAAGTTCAGTTCCCCAGTACCCATGTAAAGCCAGATGCACAAGGTGGCGCATGTGCCTGGAGTTGCTTTGCAGTAGTTGGAGGCTCTGGTGTTCCCATTCTTTCTCCTCTCTGCCTCTTTCTCTCTCTAATTATCTCTCAAATAAAGAACATTTAAAAACAAACAAAACAACAAAAAATAGTACCTGGAGATAAGGACTGGACATTTTTCAACAGATGACAGCTTTTGTTCCTCATTCTTCCTGTTCTCTTGTTTTCCCACCTAGCACATGGCAACTGCAGATGGGCTAATACAGCGCTCTGGTGGCATAGAACGTCCCTTTGTCCTGAGTAGGGCTTTCTTTGCTGGCTCCCAACGCTTTGGTAAGACTTAGGGCTGTGGCATCTGGGCATGGTGGTACAGATTTGTAATCCCAGCACTTGAGAGGCTTCGGCAGGAGGATCTTTGGTTCAAGGCCAGCCAAGACTCCATAGCAAGTTCTGGGGCAGTCTGAGCTGCTTAGTGAAACTGTCTCAAGGGAAAATAAAAAAACAAAAAAGAACAGCTAAGGCAGAAGTTTGTGGAGACCAGAGGAAAGGGCCTCCTCTTGAGAACTGCATACTGCATCCTTTCAGTTGTACACTTTAAGGGGAGCAGAGAGTTAGTGGGATCCCATTTAAGAGTTCTGGCAAGCTGGGCGTGGTGGCGCACGCCCTTTAATCCCAGCACTCGGGAGGCAGAGGTAGGAGGATCGCCATGAGTTCAAGGCCACCCTGAGACTACATAGTGAATTCCAGGTCAGCCTGGGCTAGAGCGAGACCCTACCTTGAAAAAAAAAAAAGGCAAAGCTCATTAGGAGAGCAGTGGCACAAAACCCTAGGTTCAATTCCCAGTATTAGAAAAAATTCTGATGGATTCTGTCTTCATTGAGCCCTAGGTGCAGCCGAGCACATGTGGCAGATGAGAGAGGACCCCATGTAAATGGTAAGCCCTTCTCTGTTGCAAATCTTCTCCCACCTCTTGTCTTCCTCAGGAGCTGTGTGGACAGGGGACAACACTGCTGAGTGGGACCATTTGAAGATCTCTATTCCAATGTGTCTCAGCATGGCACTGGTGGGACTTTCCTTCTGTGGGGGTAAGAATTTAGTTATTAAACTTTTATTGTCAACCCTTATGCATATAGATAATACACAATTATCATAATCCCCTCCCATCACTCTCTCATTTTCTCCTTCCCCTATAATCCTCTCCACTTAATCCCTTCTTCCAACTAGTGTTTTTTTTTTTTTTTTTTTTTTCCTTTGGTGGTGGTTGTTTTTGTTTTTCGAGGTAGGGTCTCACTGTAGTCCAGGCTGACCTGGAATTCACTATGTAGTCTCAGGGTGGCCTTGAACTCACGGCGATCCTCCCATCTCTGCCTCCCAAGTGCTGGGATTAAGGTTTTGTGCCACCATACCCAGCCTGTGTTTTATTTAATTTTTTAAATTAATGGGACACAGGGTAGGGTACCTCCTTCATAAGTTGGAATGGCCAAAGATTCTTCAGCCAGTCCAGACTGGGGCCCTGAGGATCCTGGGGGTGACTGTGTACATCAGGCATGTTCCCATTGAGGGGCACTGAGTAGTTATGTGATGGAAGGACACACCAGTACCAGCTCCTTGACCTAGGTATTCTTGAGAAAGGTGGAGAGAAGCCTTCTCAGTGTCTATAGCAGCAGAAGCTGTGAGAACATGTGGCACCCTGGGCTGCTTTTTTGTTTTTTAATATTTTTATTTGAGAGAGAGTGAATCTAGGCACACCAGGGCCTCTTGCTGCTCTGAACAAACGTCAGATACATTTGTTACTTTGTGTATCTGGCTTTTTGGGGGTACTGGGGAATTAGATCCATTCCAGCAGGCTTTGAAAGCAAGCACCTTTAACCTGTGAGCCATCTCCCCAGCCAAGATTTGATGATTTTATTGGTAGGAGTGGGACAGAGTAGTGGTCATAGCACTGAGCATGAGCAAAGAGCAGTATGTTTGGGTAATGGGCTAGCAGCATCTTCCCTCTTTCTCCTCTCCCAGCGGATGTGGGCGGCTTCTTCAAGAACCCAGAGCCAGAGCTGCTTGTGCGCTGGTACCAAATGGGTGCGTACCAGCCATTCTTTCGAGCTCATGCCCACTTGGATACTGGTCGGCGAGAACCATGGCTGTTAGCATCTCAGTACCAAGACATAATCCGAGATGCCTTAGGCCAGCGATATTCCTTGCTGCCCTTTTGGTATACCCTCTTCTATCAGGCTCACCTTGAAGGGTTTCCTGTAATGAGGTAAGGCATTCAGTAGGGAGTGGGTTGATATGGCTTGGGGACAGATGGTCTGGGTCTCCTATCTTTACTCATCAGGACCTTATAAAGGAAGGAATCTGATTTGAAGATCAAAGGGGAAGGGAGAGCTGGGGAATGTAGTCAGTAATAGAGTACATTCTTAGCATTTACAAGGTCCTTGGTTTGTTTCCCAGTATCACCAAAATAAATAAATAAAAATACCAAGTCTGGTCTGGTGGTGCATGCCTTTAATCCCAGCATTTGGGAGGCAGAGGTAGTGAGTTCAAGGCCACCCTGAGACTACAGAGTGAATTCCAGGTCATCCTGGGTTAAATTGAGACCCTACCTCGAAAAAACCAAAAAACCAAAACTATAACAACAAAAATAAAATTGCCAACATAAGTTTTTTTTGACAAAAGTAAATAAAACCTTAATGAGATTAAGTGGTTACAAAAAAGTTTTTGTTTAAAAAATATTTATTTGAAGCTGGATGTGGTGGCGCACCCCTTTAATCCCAGCACTGAGGGAGGCAGAGGTAGGAGGATTGCCATGAGTTCAAGGCCACCCTGAGACTCCATAGTGAATTCCAGGTCAGCCTGGGCTAGAGTGAGACCCTACCTCGAAAAACCAAAAAAAAAAAAAAAAAAAATTATATATATATATATATATATATATATATATATATATATATATATTTGAGGGCTGGAGAGATAGATGGCTCAGTGTTTAAAGGCACTTGCTGACAGCCTGGGTTCAATTCTCCAGTGCCCATGTAAAGCCAGATGTACAAAGTGACACATGTATCTGCAGTTCAATTGCAGTGGCAGGAGGCCCTGGCATGTCCATTCTATTCTTTCTCTTAAATAAATGAACATTTAAAAAAAATATTTATTGGAGAGAGAATGGTGGGTACACCAATGAATTCCAGAGGTATGTGCTACTACTGTGCACTAGACTTATGTAGGAACCAGGTAAATCAAACCTAGACTTTCAGGCTTTGCTAGCTAGTGCCCTTAACTGCTGAGCCATCTCTTCAGTTTCCAAAAAGCTTGTTTTGAGAAGGTAGACCTTTATAGTCCTAAAGAATGTTCCATACTTAGCTGGGTGTTAATCCCAGTACTCTAGGGAGGCAGAGGTAGGAGGATCGCCATGTTCAAGGCCACCCTGAGACTACATAGTGAATTCCAGGGCAGCCTGGGCTAGAGCGAGACCCTGCCTAGAAAAACAAACAAGCAAACAATAAAGAATGTTCCATGCAAAGGAGACTGCAAGTGCCTGCCCTCAAAAGAAAATTTTTTTTCCCCTTCCAAGGTAGGGTCTTACTCTAGCCCAGGCTGACCTGAAATTCATTATGTAGTGCATGGTGGCCTTGAACTCATGGCGATCCTCCTACCTCTGCCTCCCAGGTGCTGGGATTAAAGACATGCACCAACCATGCCTGGCCAAGTGTAAAAAAATTTTGAAGTCAAAGTAATTATGTTGTGCTTCAGGAACAGAAAAAAGTCTGTGGGTCTTGGGTAAGGAATTAGCAGGAGAGGTTACTGTTAGAGGAAACTGATCCTATCCTAGAGGGCCTTAGCAGCCAGGTCTCTGAAGTGTGAGAGGAGGCACTGAAAAGCTGCTGTACCAAGCATTTGGCAGAGATTGGTGTCAGAGAGGTGTGATAGGAAGCAAAATGACCAGACAAAGGTGCATCTGCATAACTGAGGCCTGGACCTGAGTCAGCTCACAGGCTGTAAGCTCTTGTGTCTTAACCTGTTCAATTTTTATTGCCAATTCTTGGACTTTTGACTCTGACTTCTGCCTGAAAAGCAAATGTCTTTCCTGGTTTGCTTTCTTATTAGGCCCCTGTGGGTGCAGTATCCTCAGGATGTGACCACCTTCAGTATAGACGATCAGTTCATACTCGGTGAGGAGTGGGAAGATGGTGGTGGGCTGGGCTTGGTCTAAGAAGCATTAACAGTACCCATATCTGTGGAAATCTAAGAAGGGTGGAGTGACTGTGGCTGATGGTGCAATGAGTGTGTGTTGTAATGCTCCCCAACTTGTCAGCTGATTCTCCCCAGTTTCAAGTTGATTTTGGTGTGTTTTAGGAGATGCACTCCTGGTTCACCCTGTGTCAGATGCTGGGGCCCATGGTGTGCAGGTCTATTTGCCTGGCCAAGGTGAGGTAAGTTATGGAAAGATGTAGCCAAAAGAAGCAAACAGGATGGGAGCCCCTATGCACTAAGTGACCCTGTATCTTGTTTTCTTGTCATCCACAGGTATGGTATGACATTCAAAGCTATCAGAAACATCATGGTCTCCAGACCCTGTACCTGCCTGTAACTCTAAGCAGTGTGAGTATGCCTGCCCAAATGCCAGGTTTATCTGCCTATAGGGTTCCAGAAGGGGAAAAAATATGTTCATTGAGGTCCAGTTACCTTTGGGGGCACAGAGGACCAAGAGCAAAAGATGCTCTTGGAACCCGAGAGAAGGCTTCATTCCAGTACTGCTTTTGCCTTAGGTCCCAGTGTTCCAGCGTGGAGGGACAATTGTGCCTCGGTGGATGCGTGTGCGGCGTTCTTCAGACTGTATGAAGAATGACCCTATCACTCTCTTTGTTGCTCTTAGTCCCCAGGTGAGTGCTGAGGCAGAGAGCCACCTTAACCATCTCCCTACCCTGGGACTCAGTCCCATGGGAATATGCCCCTCTCTTCTTTGGCTGAAATACTTACCTGTCTCACTTCCTTCTTAGGGTACAGCCCAAGGAGAACTCTTTCTGGATGATGGGCATACGTTCAACTATGAGACTCGCCATGAATTCCTGTTGCGTCGATTTTCATTTTCAGGCAATACTCTTGTCTCCAGGTAATGGGATACCCTCTAAAGAAAACTAGGCTTTAGAGAGGCTTATGTCCACTGTGCTTTTTCACATCTCCTGACCTTTGGGTAAGTTCCTTTCTTGACATGTCCCCTAATGGGCATTTTTTTTTTACATCCTCCAGTTCAGCCGACCCCAAAGGCCACTTTGAGACACCTATCTGGATCGAGCGAGTGGTAATAATAGGAGCTGGAAAGCCTGCAGCTGTGGTGCTTCAGACAAAAGGTCTGTGGCTGGTCTGGCTTTGTAGTTGGGAAAGAAGAGAAGCAGAGGCAAGGTTGGGATTGCCATGCCTGTGAGGATAGCAGCTTATTGCTAACAAGGGTTCCCTTTTTTCCTTTTCCCAGAATCTCCTGAAAGCCGCCTGTCTTTCCAGCATGACCCTGAGACCTCTGTGTTGATCCTACGTAAACCTGGTGTCAATGTGGCATCCGACTGGAGTATTCACCTGCGATAACCCTAGGGATGTGCTCTGATTTGGGAGGATGTGGTGGTGGCTAAAGTTACCTTTTCTTCTGCCTTGGAGTTTGACCCTCCCAGACTTCACCTTTCTTACCCCAAGACTTGGATTCTGCTGACATCTGGGCAGGATGGTAGGGCTGTCCCTGGGCTCCAAATTTCTCTTGTAACCTTGCCTTTCTTACAGCGTGATACCAAGCCTTTCTTTTTATGCCTCCTGTAACCTTTTGCTCTAACTGGAGCACACTTGTTTGTGAAGACTCGATGCCCACGGGGCCCTTACCTCTCCTCATTCTCTTAGGTTCCCTGACTCTTCCCCAGACCCTATCCATTCATGCCTTTTTTGTTGATGCCATTTGTTGGGAAAGATGAGGGCAGTGAGCTTTAGAGTTCCTTTTCTGCCCATTTCTGTCCTTTCCAAACTGCTCGCTCATTCCTCCCACATTCCTCTCTCCCACTGATCCACTGGGACCACCCCTCACCTGGTGAGGGATCCTTTCATCTTGACTTTTACCTCCCCACATTTCCTTCCAGAGTTGCTGCAGTTCTGACAGGGGCAGTTCTACCTCCTCTGTCCCTTGAGGGAGAACACTTTCACACCTCAGTTAAGAGGGGGTGGTCATTCAACTTCTTTTGCCCCCCTCCCCTCGGGTCCCACTGGGACACTCAAGATGGAGAAATCAGTTGTGGTTTCATTGAATCACAATCACCTGTATTTATTAAGATGGGGGGGATGATCATGTGTGCCCTAGGCTGGCTAGAAGCCTGGGAAAGGGGTGGGTGGAAGGCTCCTGGGGAACCAGGGGTAATATTTGTGGGAATTTTTTTTTTTTTTACTTCCTCTGAGTTGCCAGCTGTGACAGGTTTTGATAAAAGGAAATCAATAATAAAACAAAAAATAAACATAAATAACCACTAGGTGTCTTTTTTTTTTTTTTTTTTTTTTTTTTTTTTTTTTTTTTTTGGTTTTTTGAGGTAGGGTCTCACTCTAGGCCAGGCTGACCTGGAATTCACTCTGTAGTCTCAGGGTGGCCTTGAACTCAAGGCAATCCTCCTACCTCTGCCTCCAGAGTGCTGGGATTAAAGGTGTGCGCCACCATGCCCGGCTTATTTTATTTATTTTATTTTTTTCAGCCTTCAATTCTTGTAATAGCCTGAACC
>PVHP010048865.1:0-12268 GCA_004024765.1 Zapus hudsonius
ATATATATATATATAAAAAGAAAATGAATAAAAATAAAATAAAACATACAAAACAGTAATTTTTTTAAAAAAATGAATAAATAAAATATTTTTTTAAAAAAAGAAAAGTGCAAAGCTATCTTCCCCATGTCAAGGAGTCAAATTCCAATGGATCTGTCCCTCTTGTCAGATTCCTTCAGGGAAAAGGGTATCTTAACAGCTGGCTGTACAGATAACCACTAAAGATTAACGTTTTGCTAATCTTGGCCAAGTAGATAACATCATATGATTAAGGACTAAATTCTTTCCCATTATGATATGTAGGGAAAGAAAACTATTGTTTCATATATAATCCTCTCAGAAGTCTAGAAGAAAGATACATAGTTAAAGGATATAGAAGGGCTGGAGAGATGGCTCTTATTTAAGGAGCTTGCCTACAAAACCTAACTACTCTGGTACCCATGAAAAGCCAAAAACAAACTGGTGCATGCATCTGAAGTTCATTTGCAGCAGCTGGAGTCCCTAGCATGCTCACATGCTCATTCTCTTTTCTCTCTCTCTGCTTGCAAATAAAAAAAATTTTTTTAATAAAAAAAAAAAAAAAAAAAAAAGGGCTGGAGAAATGGCTCAGCGGTTAAGACAGCCTCCAGTGCCTAAGGCCCGGGTTCAGTTCCCCAGGACCAACATAAGCCAGACCCACAAAGTGGTGGCCCTGGTTCATTCGTTTTCTCTCTCTCTCTCTCTCTCTCTCTCTCTCTCTCTCTCTCTCTCTCTCCTCTCTCTCTCTCTCAAAATCTCTGTTTGAAAATGAATAAATAAAAATATTAAAGAAAAATAGCCAGGCGTGGTGACGCATGCCTTTAATCCCAGCACTTGGGAGGCAGAGGTAGGAGGATCTTCATGAGTTCAAGGCCACCCTGAGACTACACAGTGAATTCCAGGTCAGCCTGGACTAGAGTGAGACCCTACCTCGAAAAAAACAAATAAAAAAAGAAGCCAGGCATGGTGGCACATGCCTTTAAGCCCAGCACTTGGGAGCAAAAAATGGAGGATCACTGTGAGTTCAAGGACAGCCTGGAGCTACAGAGTGAGTTCCAGGTCAACCTGGGCTAGAGTGAGACATCCTACCTGGGGGGGGGGGGGGGGGGACGACACACAAAAAAGCCAGATGGGGTGGCTCAAGCCTTTAATCCCAGCACTTGGGAGGCAGAGGTAGGAAGGATCACCATGAGTTCAAGGCCACTCAGAGACTACATACTGAATTCCAGGCCAGCCTAAGCTAGGGCGAAACAAACAAGTAAAGTGAAGGGCTGGGGAGATGGCTCAGTACTAAAAGGTACTTACTTACAAAACTTGCCGGACAAGTTCAATTTCCCAGTACCCACAAAAAGCCAGATGCACAAAGTGGTACAAGTGTCTGAAATTTGTTAGCAGTGATTCTGATGTGCCCATATTCTTTTTCTCTCATTAATAAAAAATGTTTTTAGAGTCTGGAGAGATGGCTCAGCAGTTAAAGGCACTGGCTTGTAAACTCTGACAGCAAGGTTCAATTCCCCAGTACCCACGTAAAGGATGCATAAAATGGCTCATGCATCTGAACAATATGCACCTGGAGTTTGTTTGCAGTGGAAAGATGCCCTAGCACACCCATACTCACTCTGTCTGCCTTCTCCCCTGCTTCTCTGTCTCAAATATTTAAAACATATTTTTAGCCGGGCGTGGTGGGACACGCCTTTAATCCCAGCACTGGGGAGGCAGAGGTAGGAGGATCGCCATGAGTTCAAGGCCACCCTGAGACTACATAGTGAATTCCAGGTCAGCCTGGACTACAGTGAGACCCTACCTCGAAAAAAAACAACAACAACAAAAAAATTAAAAAAGGTGAATAGTGACTGAGAAAAGTACTGAAATCAACCTCTGGCCTCTACATGCACAAGCATGTGCACCCATACATGAACACACTACATACACATGCAAGAGAAAAATAATCAATTACAGGGTAGTAACTTTTTGCTTGTAAGCATGAGCAAACTTGTACGTGTGTAGGTTTGTAGGGAGACCAGAGGTCACTCTCCACCTTCTTATTTTGTTTTTGTTTTCTTTTTTAATTTTATTTATTTGCAAGCAGAGAAATGCAGACACAGAGGAAGGGGGAGTATAGTCGCCGCAGGGGCTCTAGCCACTGCAAATGAACTCTAGACACATGTGCAATTTTGTGCATCTGGCTTTATGTGGGTACTGGGGAATTGAACCCAAGTCATTAAGCTTTGCAAGCAAGCTCCTTAACCACTGAGCAAACTTTCTAGCCCCCTCCCCCTTTTTTTGAGGCAGGATCTCCCACTGAACCTAATCTAACCAATTCTGTTAGATTACCTAGCAAGCCCTAAGCACCCTCCTGTCTCTGCCTCTCTAGCTATAGGACTACAGGCACCAGTTCTCATGCTTGCAATGGCAAGCACTTTGCCAACTAACTCGTCTCCCCAGTCCCTAAAATTTAACTTCTCATAATAGAACCACTTAATCACAACTGAACTTAAGTGTAGTATTTTTCTTCTTTAGGGGTAAAAGTTAATCTTTAGATTAAAAATACCTGTTTTGAAGATCTTTCAAGCAGATGTCATTCCAACGGTCTATGTCATATGATTTCCATCTAAAATGAAGAGAGATAAGTCTTTTTAAAACTGGTACCTAGCCGGGCGTGGTGGCGCAGGCCTTTAATCCCAGCACTTGGGAGGCAGAGGTAGGAGGATTGCCATGAGTTCAAGGCCACCCTGAGACTACATAGTGAATTCCAGGTCAGCCTGGACTAGAGCAAGACCCTACCTTGAAAAAAAAAAAACTAGTACCCTGGCAGGGCATGGTGTTGCACACTTTCAGTCCCAGCACTTGGGAGGCAGAGGTAGGAGGATCGCCATGAATTCAAACACACCATGAGACTACATAGTGAGTTCCAGGTCAGCCCGTGCTAGAAGGAGACCCTACTACTTTGAAAAACAAACCAACAACAACAAAAAAATAAACCAAAAAACAAACAAACAACAACAAAAAACTAGTACCCTGCTTTATTTTGTATTTTTTAAAGTATTTTATTTATTTGCAAGCAGAGAGAAACGGGGGAGGGGGGAGAGAGAGAGAATATGAGCATGCAAAGGCATCTAGCCACTGCAAACAAACTTCGCATGCATGCGTCACTTTGTGCATCTGGCTTTATGTGGGTACTGGGGAATCAAACTCTTTAGGCTTTGCAGGCCAGCACCTTACCCACTGAACCATCCATCTCTCCAGCCCTTATTTTGTAATTTTATGTATGTACATATTATTTTTGAGAGAAAGCAATTTTGAACTTACATGAACTTTAAAGTTAATGTGACCAACAGGATGCCTACTAAGCAATATTAATATCCATTTCCCACCTCTTTGAGACAAGGTCTCACATAGTTCAGACTGGCCTCAAACTAGCTATATAACCAAGGATGACCTTGAGCTTCTGATTCTTCTACCTCCCAAGAGCTGGGATTAGAGGCATTCACTACCACACCCAGCCACCTCTCTTCTAACAGACTCCAGAGCCATCTATCTATCTTTGAGACAAAGATGCCAGTATCCAAGACTAGTCTTTCTTGCTTTCTATGTCTATTAGCATTATCCTTAGGATTTCTTACACCACCGGAGCCTGTAACTTCCAAAAAATTTTAAATACAGACAAGCAAACATAAACCAAATAGAGTAGAAGCAATTATTGGGAATGATTTATAAAATAATGGAATAATGGACTTTTTAAATTATCTTATCTATTTATTTACTTGTGTGTGTATGGGCACACCAGGGCCTCTTGCTTCTCTGCAAACTATTACCAGACATTTGCACCACTTTTTCTTATGTCTGACTTACATGGATGGCTTGGGAATTGAACCCTGGCTAAAGGGTTTGCAAGCAAGTGCCTTTAACCACTAAGTGAGGTCCCTAGTCCCAAACAAGTGGCTTTTTAAAGCTGTTTTTTCTTTCACCTGTATTTTTACGTAAGATATGACTTACAAGGCCAAGAGAATCTGAATAAGCTCCTGTTTTATAAACATATAAATCACTACCAATAGGGCTGGAGAGATGGCTCAGCGGTTAAGGCACTCGCCTCCAGTGCCTAAGGCCCCGGTTCAATTCCCCAGGACCCACAAAGTGGTGGTCCTGGTTCTCTCTCTCTCTCCCCTCTCTCTCTCTCTCTCTCTCTCTCTCTCTCTCTCTCTCTCCCCCTTGAAAATAAATAAAATAATTTTTTTAAAAAAAGCAAAGCCATCTAAAAAAAAAAAGGGCTGGAAGGATGGCTCAGCGGGTAGGGCGCTTGCCTCCAGTGCCTAGGGCCCCAGGTTCAATTCCCCAGGACCCACATGGGCCAGACCCACAAGGGGATGGCCCTGGTGTGCTCTCTCTCTCGCTCGCTCTCTCTCTGCTTGGGGGTGAATAAATAAAATATTTTTTTAAAAAAAGAAATTATTTTTCCAAAAGCCAAAGTCAGGGCTGGAGAGAAGGCTCAGAGGTTAAGGCACTTGCCTGCAAATTCTAGCCCGCGTTGGATTGCCTAGAACCCATGTAAAGGCAGGTGCACAGGTGGCGCATGTTATCTAGAGTTCATTTGTAGTGGCTAGAGGTCCTGGAGCACCCATTCTGTCTCTCTTCTATCTCTCTCTGCTTGCAAATATTTTTTTTAAAAAAATACAAAAGCCAGAGTCACTTTCAGAAGACCGGCCCCACCTTGAGCTGGCTCACAAGACATGGTCACATACAGAAGGATTCAACCGAAGATTGGTGTTTAATGTTGACATTTGATGGGTCTAAAAGATGTTTATACTCCAGTTATGATACTTGGTGTTGTGGTCAACTTGCTCTGTTGCTGGGCATAAAAACCTAAACAAAAGCGGCTTGTGGTGGAATGGGTTTATTAGGCTTACAGACTCCAGGGGATACTCCATCCTGGCAGGGAAATGATGGCATGAGCAGAGGGGTGGACATCACCTCCGCCAAAGCACTGCAAAAAGCAGCAGGAAGGTGTGCCAAACACTGGCAAGGGGAAGCTGGCCCCCAACAACACAGCTTCAGCGAGGTTCTAATTCCCGAACTGCCATCAGGTGGGCAGCGAGCATTTAGAACACATTCATTGTTTGTGGGGGACACCTGGATCAAACCAGGCCACTTGGCCACGAATGATCATTTATTTAACTACGCTCTCCAAGAAAACTGCTTGACACACAAGCGTGATTCAGGGGCTGGAGAGATGGCCCAGCGGTTAAGGCGCTTGCCTCCAGTGCCTAAGACCCGGGTACAATTCCCCAGTACCCACATAAGCCAGATGCACAAGGTGGTACATGTGTCTGGAGATCATTTGCAGTGGCTGGAGGCGTGCTCTCTCCGTCTCTCTCTTTGCTTGCAAATAAAATATTTTTTAAAAAGTGTGAATCAGCACCCCAAGCTTTAAAACCTTTCACTGACTATGCGTCCCAACACGGACGGGTTAGCTACTGGCCACGGACGGTCATTTAAACTTGAGAGCAAACTCAAATCTGAAGTTTAGTTTCTCAGCTGCACCGGTCACATGTGGCTACCACCCTCCTCGACAGCGAGGGTATAGAACGCATCCGTCACGACACAAAGTTCCATTGGACACAGTTCACAATCAGAACTAAGGCGAGGTCCTCCGAGAACCAGCTGGCCGCGGAAGCCCGGGGGGGGGGTGTCGAGGTCCTCGGTACACGCACGATCCTGAAACAGAGCAGGGGACCGCCGCGCACGACCCGAGGAGGACGCAGCCTCGGCGGCAGCGGCCTACCAATAAGGGCCCCGAGAGAGCACCGACGCCACCTCCGACCTCTCGCCACAGGAGGAACGACGCCGGCCGGCGAGACGCCACACGCCCTCGGGCGACCCCCCCCCTCCGACAGCGAGGGCCGCCGGGACCCGGTACGGAAGCCCGGGGGCGCCGAGGCCTCGCAGCCGAGCCAAGGCGAAGGCGGAGCCCCGGCCGCGCCGGGGAGGCGCGCGGGGAGCCCTCCCCCCGCCGCCGGTCAGGGTAAACAAGGCCTCGACTCCCGCCGCGCGCTTACCGGGAGCCGCGGCTCCGTGGCCGCAGAGCCTGGCGGGTCAGACCAGGTCCAGCTGGGCCGCGGACGTGGGACCTGAGGCGTCGCGGCGGAGGAGGAGGCGGCGAGCGGACGCCGGCCTCCGGCCCGCGCTGCTTTATCCGGCCGAGCGGTCTCCCAGCGCCGGAAGTGCTCGGCGCGGTGCGTCACTTCCGTTCAGGGTCGTCCCGCGGTCGATGGAGAAGTTCACCGGCTGCTTTTCCCGGGCGCACGTCTAGGTGCCGCTTCCTTATGATCCTGCCAGGATGCAGCGACTTATGAAGGAGTGATGTAGTCATATTTCTCCCGCATTAGCTTCTTCAGCCAAGTTCTGTATATTTATATATATATGTAATTATAACATAATTTTGGTTTTTCGATGTAGGGTCTCACTGTAGCCCAGGCTGACCTGGAATTCACTATGTAGTCTCAGGCTGACCTCGAACTCACGCTGATCCTCCTACCTCTTCCTCCCGAGTGCTGGGACTGAAGGTGTGAGCCACTACGCCCAGCTGAGCTGTTTATTTTTAACCATCGTTTTTCTGACCAACTCTTTGTTGACCTGGAATTCACTGTGTAGTCTCAGGGTGGCCTCAAACTCATGGAGATCCTCCTACCTCTGCCTCCCAAATCTGGGACTAAAGGCGTGGGTCACCATGCCCAGGACTTTTTTTTTTGAGGTAGGGTCTAACTCTAACTCAGGCTGACCTGAACTCACTCTGTAGCCCCAGGCTGGCTTCAAACTCATAAATTCTCTTACCTCAGCCTCCTCAGTGCTGGGTCTAACTAAAGACATGTGTCACCATACCCAGCTCTTTTAAAAACTTTTTTTATTTTTATTTATTTATTTATTTTGGTTTTTCGAGGTAGGGTCTCTAGTCCAGGTTGACCTGGAATTCACTCTGTAGTCTCAGGGTGGCCTTGAACTCACGACGATCCTCCTACCTCTGCCTCCCGAGTGCTGGGATTAAAGGCATGCACCACCACGCCCGGCAAAATTTTTTTTATTTACTTGCACATGTGTGTGCATGATGCATGTGTGCACACTCCAGGGTTGTTTTATTTCTTTTTTTGTTTTGTTTTGTTTTTTTGTTTTTTCGAGGTAGGGTCTCACTGTAGCCCAGGCTGACCTGGAATTCACCATGTAGTCTCAGGGTGGCCTTGAACTCAGAGATCCTCCTACTATGACAGTTTCAGGCAAGCTCCATAGACCCCCCCCCATCCCCTTGAGTGGGAGGTATCTAGCCATAGCTCAAACCTAGATACAAAAACTGATTGGTCAGGTATAGACTAATCAGCTGTCTCTCTGACTTACCTGGGGAAGTTTTAAAAAGCTTCCCCATGGTGCATGCCTTTAATCCCAGCCCTCAGGAGGCAGAGGTAGGAGGATCACTGTGAATTCAAGGCCACCCTGAGACTACACAGTGAATTCCAGGTCTGCCTGGACTAGAGAGAGACCCCACCTCGAAAAACCAAAAAAAATAAAAAAAGCTTCCCTAGAACAAAGGCCAAAAGGCCAGTCTTCTTTTCCCACATGGTATCCTAGAAGGTGGACTTCATTTTCCAGGTAAGTCCCCTCACCCCAGCTGGGGGAGGGGCTCAGGATTCTTTTCCCCATAAACCTTTCCCTCTCATGGTGGGGGCCCTCTGATACCCTTTCTTCTTCTGCTTGTTTGGCTGAGCAGCACAGATTTATTAAAACCTTCCCCCACACTAGTGGCTGGAGAACTCTATAACTCCCATGTTCCCTTAAATAGTCTCCCACTATACCTTAATGTCTGTTTGTCTATGGTTTTAATTCTTTAACTTTTCAGACAAGAATTCGGATACTCCTTAAATTTTGGGGTGCATTGGAATTTCTGGCGAGTGTTATCTAAATTCTAATCCTCAACTCACCCCACTATACTATCTCTGCCTTCTAAGTGCTATGATTAAAGGTGTGGCCCACCATGCACAGCTCAAGATATTTTAAAAAATATTTTATTATTTGCAAACAGAGAGAATGGGCAGGCACATCAGGGCCTATATCTGCCACAAATAAACTCCAGATCCACTTGGTCACTTTGTGAATCTAGCTTTAAGTGGGTACTGGGGAATCGAACCCAGGTTGTTAGGCTTTGCAGGCAAGTGCCTTAACCACTGTGCCATCTCTCCAGGCCACTCCATAGTCTTTTATTGCTACAAACTATTATAGCAAAATGAACGTGAGTTCACTGCCCCCTCCCTTTATTCATTGTTACATTCTGCAGGCCACAGATGGCCAGTCACATAGCATGAGGTGAGAAACTACCAGAGCTTTGAAGTTCAGTGAGACAAAGAAGTAATTGCTTTAACTGTGATAAGGAAGTTAGGAAAAGATGAGACCTGAGAATACCTGGGGAGGATTATCTGAACTTCTCCAGAACCCATTGTAAATGTGTGAGTTGCTAGGTGTAGGCATCTGATTGCTTGTGCTTGTTAATTTACATGCCTAATGTCAGTACACATCTCTGTGCCCTACTATAAGATCTCTTTGTAACCCGGGTTCAGGGCCAGTGCTTCATCTATGCTTGGACCGCCCGGGTTCGGGCCCAGGCCCTGGTGTAAAATTAAAACTCCCCTTTCCTCTTGCTGCAAATGCTTTGTCTGTTTGTTACTGGATATTTCTACAACAAAACAAATGTCCATCTGCTTTATATGAGTGGTTGGGAAACATCTCTGGCCAGCAGCCTCTGCAAGTAAGAACCTCCCATTCCTTTAATCTTGGTTCTAATAGAAAAAGTTTGTAGCATCCCAAGTGTCCAAAACTAAATTACCTATTAAGTTTTGATGAAATATGCAATGAAGAGAAACTAATTTTGTTGTTGTTTTTTTTAAACATTTGGTTTTTTTTTAATATTTTATTCATTTTTCAAGCAGAGATACAGAGATTGAGACAGAGAGAGAAAGAGCGCACCAGACCCACCACTTTGTAGGTCTGGCATATGTGGGTCCTGGGGAATTAAACCCGGGGCCTTAGGCACTGGAGGCAAGTACCTTAACCACTGAGCAAACTCTCCAGCCCATGTTGTTGTTGTTTTTGAGGTAGCCCAGGCTTCCCTGGAATTCACTATATAATCTCATTTGTGGTCTTGAACTCACAGCAGTCCTCCTACCTCAGCCTCCAGAGTGCTGTGATTAAAGGCATGCGCCACCATGCCTGGCTTGAGAAACTAAAATTTTTGCTGGGCTGGTCCTGGTGGTGCATGCCTTTAATCCCAGCATTCAGGAGGCATAGTTCTAGGCTATCCTGAAACTACATAGTGAATTCTTGGTCAGCCTGGGCTAGAGTGAAATCCTACCTTGAAAGAAACTTTATTTATTTATTGCTGTTCTAGAGGTTGGGAATATGGCTCAGTAGTTAAAAGTGCTTGCTTGAAAAGTTTGCTGGCTTTGTCTGTTTGTCACTATCTGGAGTTTGCAGTGGCTGGAGGCCCTGGCACACCTATTCTCTGTCTCTGTTCTCTCTGCAAATAAAAAAAAATTTTAAGGGCCTGGTGTGGTGACACTCACCATTAATCCCAACACTCAGGAAGTAGAGGTAGGAGGATCACCATGAGTTTGAGGCCAACCTGAGACTACATAGTGAGCCATAGTGAATTCCAGGTCAGCCTGGGCTAGAGAGACACCCTACCTAAAAAACAACAAAAAAGGGAGGAGGGGGACAGAGGCTAAAGATATAGGCCAGTTGGCAGAGTACTTGCCTCACATGTACAAAGCACTGAAGTTAGATCATCAGCCTGAATTCCAGCACTCAGGAAGTAAAAGTTGGCAGATCAGAATTTCAAAGTTAATCCTCAACTACATAGTAAGTTTCCAGACCAGCCTGGGCTACATGACACCCTATCTCAAAACAACAACAAAAGATAAGATAGATTTTATATCTATCTATATATATATATATATTCATAATTTGTTTTTTTTAATTTTTTGGTTTTTCGAGGTAGGGTCTCACTCTAGCCCAGGCTGACCTGTAATTCACTGTGTAGTCTCAGGGTGGCCTTGAACTCACAGTGATCCTCCTACCTCTGCCTCCTGAGTGCTGGGATTAAAGGCACGTGCCACCATGCCTGGCTCCATAATTTGTTTTAAATTGGACTCCAGATACCATTGTTATCTTGTCTGAAGCCTCAGCTAGAAGGTTTATTTACATCTAGTAGTAGCTGTCAGTTGGAGTTTCCCTGAGGGTATAAACCAGAAGTACATGCATGTTGTGGTTTGATCCAGGTGTCCCCCACAAACAAATGAATGTGTTCCCAGTGACTGATCCTCAGTAGATGGCAGTTTGGGTTTTACAACCTCTCTGGAGCTGTGTTGTTGGGGGCGGGCTTATTGGGGTTATAAGCCAGCTTCACCTTGCCAATGTTTGGCACACCTTCCTGCCATTGTTTGCAGTGCTGTGGTGGAGGTGATGTCCACCTCTCTGCTCATACCATCATTTTCCCTGCCAGGATGGAGTCTCCCCTCGAGTTTGTAAGCCAAATAAACCCTTTCCTCCCCAAGCAGCTTTTGCTTGGGTTCTTTCTGCTTAGCAACTAGAAAGCTGATTACAACAATGCGTAAGACCTCTCCATATAGCATGTGCTTCCTGGTAATGTGGTCCTGGCATCTAAGGGTAAATGTCTTAGAGACAAAGTAAAAGATACATTACTCTTACACTCTAGCCTCAAAATCACACAGCATCTTTTCTGTCCTATCTTATTGGTTGAAGCTAACATCGCTTTATAAGAAAAGCATTTGAGGGGCTGGGGAGATGGGTCAGTGGTTAAGGAGCTTGCCTGCAAAACCTGCAGGTTCAATTCCCCTGTACCCATGTAAAGCCAGATGCCCAAAGGGGTGCATGCAACTGGAGTTTGTTTGCAGTCGAAGACTGCCATGCCTATTCTCTGTCTCTCTTCTATCTTTGCTTGCAAATAAATATTTTTTAAATATCTTTATTATGAATAAGTATATACATTGTATGAGCAAATAAATATTTTTTTTCTAGGTAAGGTCTCACTGTAGCTCATGCTGACCTAGAATTCACTATGTAGTCCAAGACTGGCCTCAAACTCATGGAGATCCTCCTGTCTCTGCCTCCTGAGTGCTGGGACTAAAGGCATGTACCTCCATAGACTGTGGTACCTTTAATCTCAGTGCTCCAGAGGCAGAGGTAGGAGAATCACCATGAGTTCAAGGCCACCCTGGGACTACATAATGAATTTCAGGTCAGCCTGGGCTAGAGTGAGAACCTACTTCAAAAAAAAAAAAAAGCAATGTAAGTGCACACCTGTAATCCTAGGAAAGTGGAGGCTACATTGTAAGTTTGAGGCCAGTCTGGGCTATGAGATCCTGCCTCAAAGAACAACAAAGATGGTACATGTCTTAGTGTTATCTGAGCAAGAAGTGGCACAAGCATCTGATATTACTTTATAGCAGCAAGAGGCTCAGGCCCCTTATGAGTACAAATGGATAAATAAAAATTAAAAAATGAGGCCCATCTTGGTGGTATGAACCTTTAATCCCCCCAGAACTCAGGAGGCAGAGGTAGGAGGATCACCATGAGTTCAAGGCCACCCTAAGACTACATAGTGAATTCCAGGTCAGCCTGGGCTAGAGCGAGACCCTACCTTGAAAAAAAAAAAACCCACAAAATTTAAAAATGAATAGAAAGGCTAGAGAGATGGCTCAGCAGTTAAGGCACTTGCCTCCAGTGCCTAAGGCCCTGGGTTCAATTCCCCAGTATCCACATATGCCAGACCCACAAGGTAGTGGCCCTGGTACTCTCTCCCTCTCTCTCTCTCTCTCTCTCTCTCTCTCTATCTCTGTATTTCTCTGCTTAAAAAATGAATAAATAAAAATGAATAGACACAACATTGAAGAAGACAGAATTAGTGAGGGCTGGGAAGATGGCTCAGCAGTTAAAAGGAAATTTTTTTTTGTTTTGTTTTTCGAGGTAGGGTCTCTCTCTAGTCCAGGCTGACCTGGAATTCACTCTGTAGTCTCAGGGTGGCCTCGAACTCATGGCGATCCCCCTACCTCTGCCTCCTGAGTGCTGGGATTAAAGGTGTGCGCCACCACGCCTGGCCTAAAGGGAAAATTTTATGTGGGTTAAATTCCCCAATACCCACATAAAAACAGACGCACATGGCAGGAGAGATGGCTCAGCGCTTAAGGCACTTGCT
>PVHP010048866.1:0-12371 GCA_004024765.1 Zapus hudsonius
GGGGAATTGAACCCAGGGCCTTAGGCACTGGAGGCAAGTGCCTTAACCGTTGAGCCATCTCTCCAGCCCGAAAAGTAATCTTACTAAGTACTGAAAAAAAGACCAGGCTAAATTTTAATGTTAACATCATCAGCTAGCATACTGCGTTCTTCCGTGTGCTCACAGTGAAATTTATATGTAATTAAAAATTAGACTCATATCTTACCCTAATTTAAAAGACAATCTTTATAGTTTCCCAAAAGCCTTACAGAGCTAGAACATAGTGGTAATTAGTCAAAGCCAAGACTAATTACCTAAATGTTTTCACTTTCAAATCACAGATTTAAATCTAATAACCTGCTTAATTTGCAATAGTTTGGTTTTCTGAGGCAAGTTCTCATTCTAGCCTAGGCTAACCTGAACTCACAATAGTTTTTTAAACAACTGTATGGTGCAAAAACGTTCATCCTCAGCCTCGCTTATCACTTTCTGAGTCAGAGGACCAGAAACACACTGAACTAACTGGACTTGTTTCCACTGCACTCAGAAAGCAACCTGAAATTAGGAGGCAAAACTTTAGGACTTTGAGAACTGAGGAGAACGATAGGCTAGGTTGTGGTAACTATGAGAATCCCTTTATAATACAAATCTCAATAGGAACATGTGGTTAGTGATTAACCATTGATAAATGGCAAGTTTCCAAACCAGGGAGGGCTGGCCGTGTGACGGCTGATCGTTGAGGATGCAGTGTGTACAATTCTTTCCTCTCACTAGAATCACCTAAGAAGCTTAAAACACCAGAGTGCAGGACTCTCTTCAGACAAATTTCTGGCAGCAGCAGTGTCTCAAAGCTCCCAGAGGACTCTAGTATATGGCCAAAGTTAACATTCTCCAGATGTGCTGGAAATGCCTTCCTTCAGAATCAGAAGAGATCTAGACTCAAATTTCCACACCCACCTCTTAGTAGTAAAGCTCATCTACTCACGGGCAAAGTTGGTAACATTTATCTAATTCTACACAGTATCATGGGCTAATGCATGTATAAGTAACCAGAATGGGACATCACAGAAATTTATTAACTGTAATAACTTCTAGGAAAATTCTCTTCTTGTAATCCATCTAATCTGTCCATTAGTGGACATGAAAAATATCCCTTTAAAAGGAATTTCTAATTTGCAAGCAGTTCATATGATCATAGTCATAAACATGGAAAAATAAAAACAGTAGATACAACAGTGGGCTTGTACAGAGCGAACAAGAATGCAGAGTGAAGTCTCTCAGTCTAATATGTGCCTCAACAGAGTACTAGGAGCTCCAAGAACTTAAAAACAAAATGAAGTAAGTACACAAGAAGCTTCACTCCACATGCACTTGGAGAGCCAAGCTGATAAGTAAAATCATGATTGCTAAAAGGTCTGATCAGATCTTTATCTTGTACTAGTAGCTATTGATGGTCAAGTCCCCTCCCTCCACCCCATCTCTTCAAATGCCAGGCAAGACTAAAAGCAATGGTCCTGAAGTAGGTGATCAGATGCTGCAGCCTGGGGAAGGATCAAGCAGAACACCTGCAAAGTGAAGCCAGAGTGAGAAACAGGACCTCCCAAGGATTCCCAGGATGACACTCATTTGCATGAACACCATTAACTACCACAGGATAAAGTGCTTTCATGTAGTACTTAAATGTAGAATTGCTGTCTGCCTTTCACACATTCACACACTGCTCCTTGTAGACTGCCACACAAAGCAGGTGAATTGGACTGAAGAGATGGTTAAAGATGCAGTTAAAGGCACTTGTTTGCAAAGCCTGATGGCCAGGGTTCAATTCCCCAGCACTTATGTCAAGCCAGGTGCACAAAGGAAAGCATGTGTCTAGAGTTCTTTTGCAGTGGCAAGTGGTCTTGTGCACACATTCTCATTCTCTCTTTCTCTCAAATAAATTAATAAATAAAAGTATTTGAAAAAATAAAAAGCAGATAAATCGCAGGAGAGCAATAAAAGTACCACAGATCATTTTAGAGGCATTGTCTATGAAGCTATTTGTTGACCACAAAACAAAGTTGGTTCCTAAAATGACATATCTCTTATCAGTATGGTAGCAAACTCTTATAACTCCAGGTACTGTAGAGGCTGGACCTGCTGTGTCCTATTTATTACTATAAAACAAAAAGGGATGGGCTATGGCTCAGTGACAGAACATTATAACACCCTGGAATCAACCCCAAGCATTCCTTCCCTAAAAAAAAAAAGGAAAAAATGAGAGAGAAAGAGAAAGACCGACCCTATACTCCCCTGGGGAGAAGCTACTAGGCTATGTGGCTCAGGGACCATTGGGGAAGAGGTAGTGAAAAGAATGTAAGAGCCAAAGGAAGGGGAGGCGTGTTTACAATACTGTCAATACTGTCTTCCAGACACAAAGTGGCCTTAATATTTCTGACCTCACAGTGGCTGGAGTTGTGGCTAGAAGTCCCGGAGCACCCATTCTCTCCACTTAAAAAGAGAGAAAGAGGGAAAGAGGGAGGGAGGGAGGGAGAAGACATATAGTAGTGAGTAACAAGAAGCCATCACTGATTTCTGTGGCTCAGCAAACACTATTCATATGGAGAACTCTGAAAGTCAGAAATTCACCTTCACACTTTCATGGCAGATTCATCTTGTCTACTGCTTAGACATGGAAGGGTCAGAAAGGCCAGAGGTGGGACTGGGAGATGAACTCATGAAACTCTCAATACAAATCATTTCTATCCTGTTTAAAAGCACATGACAGTAAGGCAGTATGAGTGTCTGACCATCTAGATCGGACAGAAACTAGGAAATTCAACTGAAATGAGAGGAAAGGGAGTGAAAGACATGCAGAACTAAATCAAGTGAGATGGAGAGAGAGAGAGAGAGAGAGAGAGAGAGCAAAAAGACAATTTATAGATGACGCATTACTTAAAAAATGTAAAAGGGCTGGAGAAATAGCTAAGCGGTTAAAATGCTTGCTTCCAGAGCCTAACAAGCGGAGTTCAATTCTCCAGTACCTGCCTAAGCCAGATGCACAAAGTGGCACATGCACCTGGAGTTCCTTTGCAGTGGCTGGAGACCCGTGTGTGCCTATACTCACTCTCACACTCTCTCTACTTGCAAGTAAATAAACAATATTTTAAAAATGTAATAAGGCAGCTGGGGAGAGGGCTCAGTGGTTAAAGGCACGTGCTTGCAAAGTCTGATGCAGCACCTATGTAAAGCCAGATGCACAAAGTGGTACATGTGTCTGAAGTTCATCTAAATTGGCAAGAGGCCCTGGTATTTATATTTATATTTATATTTTCTATCTTTATTTCATATAAAAACTTTTCTAGTGGTGGCACACACCTTTAATCCCAGCACTTGGGAGGCAGAGGTAGGAGGATCGCTGTGAGTTCAAGGCTACCCTGAGACTACAGAGTGAATTCCAGGTCAGCCTGGGCTAGAGCGAGACCCTGCCTAGAAAAAAAAAATCACCACCAACAAAAAAAATCCTTTCTATTCCTCCAAGCTAAACACACCCTAATATTAACTGCTAGTCAGAGTGCACCAAGGATCGGCCTAGCCATCTAGACTTTTACATTCACCAGCTTAACTCTCATGCAAAACTTTCTCCTCTAATATCACTGAATTCCAGGACATAAGAACCTTTACTATCATTGGTGACTTCCTCCAAGAATCCCATGTTTTATAATCTGTAGTACAGTCATAAATAACTGCCTAGATGTTTCACCAAGTTTTATCATCTAGGATGCTCACACTAGAAGAAACTATGACCCAACATACAAAAATTTATTCATCTAAATCACGTAATTTCAACAGCAATGTTTCTTCAGAATACTAGAAACTATTGCTATGACTTACACAAGTGTACATTCTTTTAAAATTCCATGACATTATTTTTAATTACAGAAGAGAGCATGTAACGTTTAATTTTAAAATACACATGAGTGTTGTGCAGTAAGTTAATTGAATGTTCTAGCAGGCTACAAGAGTAGATAATGATCACTTTTTGTCAAGGCAAAGAGTAAAACACACTATTCCATTTATAGAGAATTTGTGCAAGTTTTCAAATAAAATTAAATTTAAAAAGATATTATATGCAAAACGGTTGCCAAATTCAATATATATTAAGGACTATATCATAAAAAACATCAGAACTGAGAAAAGTCTAAAGTTACAACTCAGATGGATTCTATTATAAAATCTAGTTATGTAGTAGCAAAAAAATCTAAGCCACTTATTGGTGATGAGTTTATTAGGCAATGTATGCAGAGTGTGGCAGATATAGAATGTCCTGAAAAATTAGTTCATCTCACCAGACTATTGGAAATCTACCAAAATAGTCACTTTAATTTTAAATGTTGTGCTGTGGTGGGTGATGACAGCATCATGGGACAAATATGGCTAGACTTCCATTTTTATTAGAGGTATTGATGACAAATACAATGTCACTGAATAGGTGGCTTCTTTACTGTCATTAAAAGACACAACTAAGGGCTGGAGAGACAGCTCAATGGTTAAGGTGCTTGCCTGCAAAGCCTAATGACTTGGGTTTGATTCCCGGTACCCATATAGAGCCAGATGCACAGTGATGCATGCATCTGGAGTTCCTTTGCAGGGCCTAGAGGGCCTGGAGTGCCCATTCCCTCTTACATCTCTCTTCTTGCAAATAAGTAAAACAAAACACACACAACTAAACCAAGAGATTTATACTAAGCAATAAAAAAATATGCCAAGGAAGGTCGGGCGTGCTGGCTCACGCCTTTAATCCCAGGAGGATGACTGTGAGTTGGAGGCCACCCTGAGATTACATAGTGAATTCCAGGTCAGCCTGGACTAGAGTGAGACCCTACCTCAACCCCCCCCCCCCAAAAAAAAAGCCAAGGTAATTCTCTTTGTACATCAGCAACACCTCAAGTATGCCAGGTAATGGAAGGCAGAAGAGAGGGATTTGTAAAATTAGTAGAAGACAACACTCACATTTAATGAAGTATCACTGGATAGTACACCAAAACTGATTTTCCTAAGGACCAAGGGACTAAATCATTGCTAACTCCAAGAAATTCTCAAAGTTACTTTCTCATTGCTGTGAACAAATACCAAACAAACGTCTGATGGGTGATGGGACTAATGAGGTGGCTCAGTGGCTAAAGATGCTTGCTTGCAAAACCTGACAGCCTAAGTTCAATTCCCCAGTACCCACACAAAGTCAGATGCACAAAGCGGCACAGGTTTCTGGAGTTCACTTGCAGGGCAGGAGACTCTCTCTCTCTCTCTCTCAAATAAATAAAATTTAATTTTAAAAAAGGTATCTCATAGAAGGAAAAGCTTACAGTTTTGAGGAAAAGTTTCACAGCAGGAAAATATGACAGGCGTGGGCATCACCCCTCATAATGATAAGGAGGAAGCAGGGGGTGAACAGGATGTAGATAGAACTGGGCTTCCCCACCTCGGGGCCCACCCCTACTGACACACTTCCTCCAGCATGGCTTCTCCTCAGAAAGGCTCCACAAACTTCCCAGGTAGAGATCAAGTAGCCAAACACACGAGCTCATGGGGGCATTTCACATTCAAACCACCCAAAGTGTGGACTAAGGTGACTATGGCAACTCCATTCACTCTTTGGAAGACAGCCAAGTAGATGCCAAATGTTGAAAGATTTTATGGTTTGCAACATGGAATCAAGTCCTTTATGGGATGAAAAGCAAAATTTATGCCAGATTTTGGCAATAAAAACTGGCTTACAGATTTGCATTTTTGGTGCATTTAACAATTCATTTAAATGAAGTAAACATGTATTTTCAAGGTAGAACCCATGTTATCAATAGGTTTCACGTTACAAAGGAAAGTGACATTAAGGCAAGCTCGACCTCTACATGCTTTTAAAATGATATAAGAATGTGAAAATATTCAAGATTTCCAGGAAAATAACATTTTGATATTGTTTGCAACTCCATTTTTGGTCAACATAAATGCTGCCTGACAATTTTCAAGTGGAATGCATACAGCTATAATTGAATATCTGACATTCAATTTAAAGAAAACTTAGATCATTCCTCTTTACTTAGACCGTGACAGGTCCTATCTTTTCAGAGACAAATAGCCCTCATGTCGCAATCAGGCCTTGTTCATGTCATCACTTCAGGCAGCACTGCATCTGTGAGCCACCAGCTCCATGAAGGGCACGCAGAGTGCAGCTCAATCCTGTCACATATGCACTTCTCTCTAACCAAGCTTACCACACATGGTCTGAACAATTATCTCTCGCTTGACATTGGCAGAATCCAACTTGGTCTTTTAAATACACATTTGCTCTCTTCAGATTCATGGGCGGCTCAGTTTGCAAAGAGATGTCCTAATAAGGAAATGCGATTATGTCTACTTACCTCTCCACACTACTCCACGATACTCTGGATTAAGTTCAGTATCCCTACAATGGCTTATAAAGCCATGAACAGAGTAACTCCTGAGCTAATTCCTTATCCATTCTCTGGAAAAATCGCACCCCCATCAGAATGGCCTCCATTCTGCTCCCAAAGCTCAGTAAACTCTTTGTTTCTAATCCACATCATTTCAGCCTGGAAAATTCTCATCACAACCACCTTTATCCCTTCCTCTTTCCTTTGCAACTCCAGCTATAAATGCAACTGCTGGGCTGGAGAGATGGCTCTGCAGTCAAAGTGCTTGCCTGCAATGACTAAAGGGACTCGAGTTCAATTCCCTGGTACCCGAGTAAAGCCAGATGCACAAGATGGCATGTGCATCTAGAGTTCGCTTGCAGTGGCTAGAGGCCCTGGAGCACCCATTCTCTCTCTCTACCTCTTTCACTCTCCCATAAATAAATAAAAATTTTTTAAAAATGTAATTGTCATTTAACTGTTAACCCCCCCCCCCATTAGACCGCAATTTCTCAGGGACAGGATCCTGCCTGTCCTAGTCACCCACGTCCTCTGTGCCTAACGTATGACAAAAGTTGTTGCTACTGACTAGCTAGTTCAAACGACCACAGTCTAAGATAAGTCTATAAATATCTGATTCATGACTATGAAAGTTAGAAACAATATTTCAAGAGCTTAAGGAATACAAACCTGTGATATATATATATATATATATATATATATATATATATATATATATATATATATATATATATAAAACAAGTCCAAGCAGAGGAAAGATGAGATGCAAGGGATAAACCAAGACTGGCCACATACTGAAAGCTGCAGAGGGCGAGTGATCCACGTATAGACAGGATATTTTCTCCATACCATATAATCTCAGTTCTCTCAGAATTGGTAAAAATAACTTGTTTAGCCCTAAAATATGGTCTCTGGCTGGTAAATCCAGTACCAGAACTGGGTCACCCCTCATGGAGAGCTCTTGGTCAGGGGGGGCTTCTGAAGTCCCCAAAACAATGTAGGTTACTACAAAGCATTTGGTTCCCTATCAGAACTAAATGGTGAAGACACTGGACCAAAGAAGGAAGCCAGCTTCCTGATGGCCAGCCCTCACAGTTCTGGAAAGTGCCATGTGAGCTGCTGGAGAATAATGGCCACCCAGAGTGAGAACAAGCAGGGATCCTGTGCAATAGTGGCACACAGGCTAGGGACATAATGAACTGCTCTCTGGCTGGCTATGGGGCCTCTCGGTGGAGAGAATTCAAACATGGTAATGAGAACAAAGTCAGAGTTCTGTGGACAGGAAGGTCACAGACTCTAGAGAGAAGCTCCCACTGTTCTTCGGCAAGAAGAGAGGGTGTGCCCATCAATAAGTCTTTGAAGGGATTATTATCTATATTGTTCTCACTCTTGGCTGGAGAATCTGCTTTTTACAGGTGGCCCAAGATCCATCAATGTGACAAGAAAAGAAAGCTGCTGGCTGGCACAAGACACGTCATCTCTATCCCATTTCCTGGGCCAGGGGACACTACAGGAAGTGGAGCTGCTGGCACTGCTAGCCTGACAACCTCTTCCACGGAGGTGATGGTGGACACCAAGAGGACTCAAAACTCATCAAAACAGAAATGCAGATGATGCAGAGTTCAACCCGAGAGGAGACTTATAACATGCCCACCAAGGCTCGGGCCAGGAAGATCTAAAAAGCCCACCCCCAGGGGAAGGTATCCCCAGAGGCATTGTGCCCCCTCCCACAGAGACTGACTGGTGCATTTATGACCCCACAACGAATACCAATAATTGCCCTCAGTGGAATGGGGCGGGGGAAAGAGGAATATGACTAACATGTACCATGTTCATACTGTAAAGTTCATAATAAAAATAAAAATTTGATTTGTGGCTTCAAACACATTATATAGCTGAGGATGACCTCAAATTTCTGGCCATTCTGCTTCTACCTCCAATGACAGGATTGCGTGTGTGACACCATGCATGTCTGTGAGATGCTGAGGATAGAACCCAGGACTCCTCCGAAACAGACAGATACTCTACCAACTGAGTTACCACCCCAGTCCTGAAGGAAGACTTTTAAAAAGAAAGTTGTTTATTAAAACTTGTTTAAAGACCTGGTTTCACTCTGTATGTAGCCCAGGCTGACCTTGACCCCAATGATCTGCCTGGCTCACAGGTGTGAGTCACCACAGCCAACTTCAAATATCCATCTTTCAAGGAAACAAAAGGTTCCTACAGACAGGTCTACTTGGGAATTCCCTTCTCTATCACCTACACACAGAGCAGTACTTAAAAAACAAGCCATCCAAATGGGCTGGGTAGAGAGGCAGCAGTATTATTCAAAGGTTATTTATCCTTGGCTACATAGCAAGTTCCAGGTCAGCCTGGACCACATGAAACAGTCTTAAAAAAAAATTCATACAAGGTGGCCACAGTTGTTCATGATTATAATCCCAACATTTGGAGAGGATCAGGTAGGACGGTTAACATGGGTTCGAGCCTGGGCTATGGAGTGAATTCTGGGTCAGCTTGGGCTAGAGTAAGACATGCCTCAAAAAAAAAATATACCATGAGATTACCATGAGTTTGAGGACAGCCTGCGACTACAGAGTGAATCCCAGGTCAGCCTGAGTTAGTGAGGCCCTACTCTGAAAAACAAGCAAACAAATTAATTAATTAAATTAAAAACTCAGAGCCAGGAGCCTTAAAAAAAATTCATACAGATGGAAGCTCCAGGCAGGTAATGGCTCCATTTCATGTAAAAGCTCATCTGTTTTGGTAGTCTATGACACCAGTTATTTCTAGAACATTATCTATTACCTTTCTCCCTAAACCCTGCTTAAAGAGAAGAAGAATAAGCAGAAATGGTGACACATCTGTAATTCTAGCACCGAGGAGCTACGACAGGAGGATCACAAGTTCAACGCCATCCTAGATTACACAGTGAGTTCTGGGCTAGTTTAAGCTATGAAATCAACAGTAATGATCGATGCAAGAAGTCCTTGTGACATCAATCATTAGAATGCAGTACATGTGTCTACTGTGTGACAGGCCTTGAGCCTGAGTCCTGTGGTATTACCACTTTTGCACTGAATGGATCTCCCATGGTCAATGCAAGCCGATGAATGTGAATAAACAAACACAGCCCATTCCTCATTTCAGTCTACAAACCACCAGCAACAATGGAGATGCAAACACAAAACACCTGCCTGGCTTTACCACCCAAGCTCATTACCTACCAAAATGTTCTAACTTGTCTATTTCCTCTCAGAAACCACTCAACTTGGCACACAACCGAGCACATTCCTGTAATCCCAGCAACTGGCTGAGGCAGGGGAACAGTAAGGTCGGAGCCAGCACATAGCATAACTCTGTCTGTGAAAGAAAGAAAATAGGTAGGGGAGGGAGGAGATGATAGAATGGCACACTGCAAATTAATTTTCCTAAAATATTAATTAGTTGAAAAGCTAAAATACATCATAAGCAATGTAAGTTTTTAAGATATTTAGTAGTCAAGCTTTGCCTTTATTTGGAAATATATGGAATTTAATGTCATTTTCTTTTACATTTCATTCATATACACACTCACACAGGGCAAGGCGGCACACACCTTTAGACCAGGCCCTTGGGAAGTAGAAGCATGAGGATTAGGCAGTCAACGTCAGCCTAGACTATGAGACCCTGTTTCAAAAAACCAAAAAGTACAAGAAGATGCATATATACACACAAGAGGCAGAACAGAAAACTAAGTCTTCTATTATTTCCAAAATATCTTAGTGGTTTTCTCAAATCTCCACCACATAAAAACAACATGACATTAAATAGAAACTCTCATGCACCTGTAGTGACAACTGCCTCATAAATAAGAAAGCTACTTTCTTTCCTTCCGTGACCATGAACGTGGCTTTCCAGAGAGGCTACAGATTTGTTTATGTGTCTAAAATGAAAGCCTATTATTACAAGAAAAAACTGAAAGGCACAGTGCATCTTCAGTGAGGACTCTAGGTTTCATAAGCTTTTCCTATTTCTCCTTCAGAGAGCGTCTAAATTAAAATTAACCCCTGAAAGTATTCACATTTCTGATGAGCCATTAAGCTCTACAGGTGCAGTTATGAAGGAAATAAACTGACCATTTGCTTTGTCTCAAGAAACACAAATTTACAATGATACTAACAAAAGGGAGAAATACCTTTGACTTCCCAAATAGAAACCTCTCTTGAAAAAAAAATATAATTCATTTCCATAAACTTCAGCAAAGCACTCCTATTTTATACTATTACACCATGAGTATATTTTTGTTATATAATTAGTATATTGCTCTACACTATTAAATAGTATGCTATTATTTTTCCTAGTAACATGAAAAAGGGATAAAATGAAAGATTAAGTCAAAACTTTCTTTTTTTAAAATTTCTTTTTAATTAATTAATTTATTTCCTTTCCTCTGAAGACCCTATGTTCTGGGAGTGAAAAGTAAACATATATTCCAACTCAAAATTGCCATGTAATCAAGGATAATCTTGAAACCCTGAGCCTCCTGCTACCACTTCCGAAGTGCTGAGGTTACAGGCAGGCACAACCATACCCACCTCGGACATAATGCATTTTTTTCTTTTTTTTCTTTCCTTCTTTTTTTTCTGTTTTTTGAGGTAGGGTCTTGCTTTAGCCCATATAAAGCCAGATGCAGAGTGACACATGCATCTGGAGTTCATTTGCAGTGGCTATAGGCCCTGGAGTACCCATCCATATTCTCATTCTCACATTCTCTCTCCCTGTCTCTTTCAAATAAATAAAAATGAAATCCAGGCATGGTGGTGCACACCTTTAATCCCAGCATTCAGGAGGCAGATGTAGGGGGATCACAGTAAGTTTGAGGCCAGCCTAAGACTGCGTAGTGAATTCTAAGTCAGCCTGGGCTAGAGCGAGACCCTACCTCAAAAAATACTACTAATTTAAGAAGCTATATTTTATTGTTTTCTTATCTTTTCTCTATTTTTACCTTGAATTGATAAGTCTCCTGCCTCCATCTCCTGAGTGTGTGCACCTCCACACCTGGTTTATGCAGTGCTGGGACTGGAACCCAAGGCTTCATGCAGGCTAACGAAGCAATCTACCAATTGAACTACATCTTTAGCCCCTTGGAATATTTTCTTCTTTGTGTGCATACATGTGTGTGGAGTGTGTGCACCTGTGTGAGCATGCGTGTGGATGGCAGAGGTCAACTTCAGGTATCTTCCTTAGCTGTTTTCCACCTTATTTTTGGAGATAGGGTCTAGCATTGAACACCAATTCAGCTAGACTAGCTAGTCAGCAAGTCCTAGGGATCCTCCTGTCTCTGCTCCCCCCCCCCCAGCAATGGGATTACAGGCACATAGCACAACCAGCATTGTGTGGGCACTGGGGGATCTGCACTGATTGCATGACAAACGCTTTACCCATGGAGCCACCCTCTCAGGAATCTTTCTAAGTGACAGCAAGGACAGAAGCTAAGTAAAGCAAATGTTTGCCATGAGAAGACAGAGGCGGAAGCTGGATCCCTGGGCCAAGTGGTGATTTCTCAGTATAGATTCGCTTGGTTTTCAGTCATGACCCCAGAAGAGCCATTTCTAAAGAATGAAGATCACAGTCTACAAGTAATGACCCTTTTTTCAGAAGCTAAACGAAGTTTATACTACCATCCCCAGGAAGGACACAGGAATACAGAGGGTGAAAGTTGCTGCTTTGCAAATGTGGGCATGGAGGCTAACACCAGCATTTCGGGACAATCTGCAAAGCGGGCTGTGAGGCTAATCTGTTCTAGTTACCATTCTGCAGCCCCATCCAGAGCTGCTTGTGGTCTTTCTTCTGCATCTCATTGATGACTTGGCTTTTATGCTTCAGGGCATCTGCTTCTTTCATACAGGACATAAAATGAGCTTCAATTGCATCCTTGGATGGACAGTGCAGAAGGTCTTTTTCTGGAAAACTCTATCATGA
>PVHP010048867.1:0-12359 GCA_004024765.1 Zapus hudsonius
TCTATCTATCTATCTATCTATCTATCTGCCCCTCTTCTGTAATGCCCTCTAACATCGGAGGGTGGGAGAGAAATGCTTGTTGTAGAGTTGAGCTCTCAGCAGGCTCTGATTTTCAACTTTGGGATTTTGAGTCTTCTCGGTGTCTCTGCCATCTCCATGGAGAAACTTCTCCAACGAATAGTGAGAGCAGGATTAATATTCTTTCCGCTGCTTCCTCTATAATGTTCTCTGAGTCCTGGTGGGTGTGGTGAAGATGATTTGCCCAGTGCTAAGCACTAGGAGTTTTCTTCTCCTCACTTTGATGAGTTTTGAGTTTCCCCAGTATTCACCACCCTCTGTCAAAAGAAGCTTCTATAAGCAAAAGTGAGAATAGTATGGATCAATGGGCATAAACATATGTGTAGCCATTGCATGGGTTCAGAGTACCCATTTAGCCAACCAACAGTGGGATCTTCCCTCTAGAGCAAATTTTCCTGAGCCTCGGTGGGTACACGTGTCATAAATCTATTTCAGTGTTGAGCTCCCGTCAACTTCCGGATTTCTGCTTGCGTGTTTTTGCGTCTTCTCAGTGTCCATCTCCATCACCCTGGCACAGGTTGTCAGGCTCGCCATGGAAGCAGCACTGTTGTTCTATGGTTCCACCTGGGGCTGATGTGCGAGGTGGTTCATCTTCTGCCAAGGAGTCAGCTGTTCTTTTCTTGTTTTATTGGTAGATTTTGGTTGTCCACAGTTCTCACTGCCTTCTAAAAAAAGAAGAAAGATTCTCCAACAGAGAGTGAGATCAACATAGGTTAAATGGGATAAGTATTGTTAACCTAGAGAGATTTTGATGGGTGTAGCCTCTGCTTTGGCTCAAGATTAATGGGTTAGAGTCGAGATTCTTGGTCTCCACAGGATTCTGATTTGGCTCCCAGTTCCAGCAATGGGTTCCTTATCCCTAAGATGATCTCTCAGCCAATCAGAGAGCCACTGATTACCCACCTAGGCGGGGTGCCCCTATTACAAAAGTTGTAGGACTTATCATGCTGGATGCTTTTGAACATCAGTGCCCCCTGATTTTTCACAACATTTTGGCCATATTCCCACAGCAGCTCATGTAGCTTTCCAGCTCTATACAAGCTCCAGTCTGTGCAGATTCCAGTTGGATCTCTTGATGATGTTCCGTGTTGGCAGCTGTGGCATCTTCAGCGCTAGGCTCTTACCTTTTAGCTCAGGCAGGTAATCAGCATCTTGATGTTTCTTTTTTTAATCATGTTATTCTGAGAAATTCACATTCATGGAGTTTTTACTAATGTCCATGCCAGTGTATGGGATGGGCATTTTAGTTTTTAAATGTACCTTTGCTTCTTCTTCTGAGAGGCTGAATGATAAAGTAAGAAATTCATAAAAATCATTTATTCTTTTTATTATTTTCTGCTTGCTCAAGTGTCTGTCCATTCGGTCAACAAAACTGACTTTACAATCTTTGACTTATGAGGACTAGTGTCCACCTCACTGGACATTGAGAGCCCTGCATGGCATGGCGATTTCGTGGGTCATAGGGAGGATCCTTCACCTGCTACAGCGCTTTCTGAGAACCAACAGAGAATGCAGCCACTATGGCACTCCTCGCATTTCAGCCAAGTGCTGCATCATGGCTGTTAGAAGAATGAGGCATCTGATCTCAGGAGGAGGAGTTGTCGATTGAGGCACTTACACCTCCATGCAGGATGTGCTAGGAGGCGCTGGACATAGTTTTGTGTGCAGGTACAATGAAGGGCATATTCCTAAAGCCGAGGACACTGGGGGATGGTGTGGAAAAGAAGTTTCAGGTGAGCTGAGGATGGAGAGACAGGTGCTGCTGAACTTTGCGAGGAAGTAGGAAGAAAACTCAAGAATCAAGAGAGAGGATTCCAGCAAATTTTTCACAAAGTATTTCTTGAGCTTAAAAAAAAAAAACCCTGCTTTTCATTAGTCAAACAAGGCAGAGGGCAGAGAAATATACAACATCCCTGCCCCACCTCCTCTGACCTGTTTCTCACCTTCTACATGACCCCCTCTGCTAAGCTCCTTTGTCCCATGGACATTCAGAGAGGGTGCCTGAGCACACAGTCTAAGCCTGTCTCTTCAGAAAGTGTCGTGATCCGTAAGCCCCTTGATGGCCATATGTGGAATGAGGCTACCTGATTGTCGGTGTGAATTCTGCATCTCTGGTTAGAGCTGACGCCAGGGACAATCACGCAGGTGCTGCGGGATGGAAAGGCAAGTGGCCCCTCACCGAGAGACTGGCAGCTGGGACGGAGAAAGCGAGGGGGCCACACGCTCACTGGGACAGAGCTTGCTGACGAGGCAGTTGACAGGTGTCTTTAGGGTTGCTGTGTCTAAAGCGTTGTCCTGCACAGCCAGATAAAACCTCAGAGCTGACGTAAGAGATGAGGGGGAGGCCCCCTCCCCGCTTGCTACCTGCATATAACATCATTTCATCAGCACCAACACATTGTCGGGCAAACTCTGAATCCAGGAGCAGAAGATGTCTTTCCTGACAGGGTAATGCCATAGGACCCAATTAGCTGGGGACAGAGTGAAAAAGGGAGAAAAATCATATATAATGAGACCATCAGGGGTATGCAAATGACACCGACACTCTGGTAATAGTGTGATGGAAGAGCTATTTCTATGAATCTGTATTTTTTATGTAGCACATCAAAGAGCTGCTCCAGTCCAGGGCCCCTAAGAAGTTCCCTCTGCGTTAGACTCCAGGCATCACGCTGTCCCTTCCAGGAAGACCTGCGTGTGTGCTGAGGGGTGCTTGGGCTTCTGGAGCCTGAAGCTGCACCCAGTCACTGGCAGAAAAGGCCTAGGAGCCTCAGCAAACTGTCTGCGGATGCAAATGTCATTGAGCACAATGCTGCAGAAAGAAGTTACAGAAGAGGAAAAAGAAAGAAAAAACCCTTTACGTTTCTTGACTTGCTCAGCAATGCATTTCTCTTGTCTCCTTTAATCTTCTTCACAAGTTTTGCCAGAAAGAAACCCTTGTGTTCCTTTCGCATACAAGAAACTCATGGCTGAGGGGAGCCATGCTTGCTCACTCATGGTGAAGCTGTACAGAGAAGACTCTGAGGAACATTCTCGGAAATACTGGAAGCAACCAGGAGTCCTGGGGTCTCTACAGTTTCTGTCTCCTGGGTCTCTGGAGAGCATCTGATTCTGCGACTCATGTCCCCTGTGGTGTATATGGAAGTGCTGTCAGATGTGTCTAGGGTGGCAGGAGACATGTAGAAGCCTCACGCTTTCTGGAGGGGTTTAGGTTCTGCTCAGTTTTTCTCTGCAAGGTCATTCATTCTAATCTTTTTTTTTTTTTCAAACCAAACTCTATCCGTTCTCTGCACTTTAAATATTATCAATTTGAAAATGACTGGTTGGTGGTTCCAAGTGTTTTATTCTTAATTTTCTCTGCCATTTTTCTTAATAACTCAAGTAAGCTTTTATACTTTCCCAGTTTTGCCAACTCCAGCTTTTAGTGGTTTAGATCCATGCTGACTCTGTCTCTGTCCTGCCCAATTATCTGTTGTAGATAAGAAGCTTTTAGATTCTTGAGATGATATGTGAATTTTAAAAGAAATGTCCTGGGGTTGGAGAGATGGCTCAGCAATTGAAGGTGTCTGCTTTGCAGCCTGGCGGCCTGGGTTTGATTACCTAGCACCCATGTAAAGCCAGATGCACAAAATGGTGCATATGTCTGGCGTTTGTTTGCAGTGGCAAGTGAACCTGGGGTGTCCATTCCCTTTTCTCTCTCCCTCCCTCCCTCTTTCTCTCTCTAATCTCTCCTTGCAGAAAGTGGCATGCATCTGGAGTTTGTTTACAGAGGCTAGTGGTGCTTGTATGCCCATTCTCTGCACGTGTGTCTGTCTCTGCTTGCAAATAAATAGACGTAGAACTAAAACTGGGTAACTTCTAAAGCAAGCAAAAAACTTATTTTGGCTCTTGTTTCTAGAAGTTGGAAAGTGTAAGAGACAGGGGCTGACATCTCAGCCTCTGGTGAAGGCCTGGGGTTCTTTCAACTCATGATGAGAACTTAAGGGCAGGTGGGTATGCGTGTGGAAAAGGCAAAATGCAACTTGAAGCCTTGTATGCAGGATACCCTGCGTGCACGCCTTGTGACCTGGTTACTGCCCACCTATGAGCAATGCTATAGTGTAATCCAATTTCAACTCAAGCCTGGGAGGGGACAGTCCAAAGCTTGTGTACTAAGCTCTTGTCCCCTTCCTTTGGGCTCCAGCCTTGCCACAGAAGCAAAAGCAAAGTCAGTTCCAGCTCCAGGAGCTCGCCTTCTAGCGCTTTTCATTACTCACACTTGCCCCTCTGTGGCACTCGCTAGCAAACATGGGGGGAATCTTCTCCAGCTGACATATAGCTGCATGCTGAGCAGCACGATGCTTTGAAATAGCTTTCCATTCTGAAGTGAGGACCACACAGAAGCTGTAATTCTCTTAGCAAGGTTGACGTACAGGTTACAGGATTAGGCCCAGTCACTATGCCGAGCAGAGCATTAGATTCCCCAGTTTCTTCTTCTCTGTACCCTTACCTAATGTCTCCCTCTTACCCCGTTCTGACCGTGGGCAAACGCCATTCAACTCTCCCTTTCCTGGAGTGCAGAGGTGGTACATTTGTGTGCTTTACCACATGGGACAGTGGGCTGTGCTTGGTCTTAACCACATTAACGCTTAGACATTGTGGAATGTAATGGGCATCATGGAGTTTTCACACCCAAATGTCACTAAACTTGGTTTTTATTCATGTCGCTCTCCTGCTGCCATACAACATCCCCCTGGCTTCATCGTGCTGGTCGTCTTCCTTCCTACAAAGAACTTTCTAGTCTGCTTTTATGCTGTGTGCATTGAGTTCATTTCTCTGTTCCATTCTCTCTTGTCCTCCCTCACTAAGTTCTTTTACTTTTTTATTGTCCATAATGAGTTACATTGCTAAGAAAGGAGCACTTGTGCAATGGAGGAGTTCTTTTACTCTTATCTTCTACTTTCATGTTCTACATTCACATGTGTGTGCACACACATGCATGCAGGCGCGCGGGCACACACACAGACATTTAAATCTGTATGCTATAGGCTAGGGAAAACATGATTATTGTCTTTACAAGTCTGACTTATTTTACTTAATATAATGTTCTGTATTTTTACTCATTTTCTGCAAATGTTATAATGTCATTCTTTACAGTTAAGTCCAATTTCATTACACACACATATATCACATTTTCTGTATCCATTTATCTGTTGCACATCTAGGCTGGTTCCATCTCTTAGCTATTATAAATAATGTTGCAATCAACATGGATTGTTAGAGTCTCTGATCTAGAGTCCATTTGGGATCTACTCAGAAGTAGTACAGTTGGGTCATATGGAAGCTCTGCTTTTAGTTTTCTTGGAACCTCAATATTGGTTTCCACGGTAGATTGGCAGTTTAAGTTCCCCCCAGTGAATGAGGGTCTCCTTTTCCACACATCCTGGCTAGCATTCTGACAAAGATAAGATGGAATCTTAAAACAGTTTGAATTTGCATTGCCTTGATGGCTAAGAGTGCTGAACACTCTCAAATTTGCATTGATCATTTTATTTCTTCTTTTGAAAACTATCTGTTGAATTCATGAGCTCATTTGTTGATGGATGGCATTTGGTGTTTTATTTCTGGAGTTCTTTATGGAGTCTGGGTATTATTTCCCTGCCAGATGTAGAGTTGGACAGGATTGTCTCCAATTCTGTAAGTTCTTTTCACTCTGCTGTTTGTTTCCTTTGCATGAAGAATGTTTTACCTTTAGGCAACCCCGTTTCTTAATTCTTGGTATTATTCCTAGAGAATCCAGGTCCTTTTCGGAATGCTGTTTCCTATTCCTCAATCTAGAAGTGTTTTCCATTAGCAATTTCAAAGTTTCAGGCCATGGATTAAGGTCTTTATTTTGATTTTTTTGTACACAGTGAGAGATGATCTAGTTTTATTTTCTGTGTGGAAATCCTGTTTGCCCAGCACCACTTTTCAGAGAAGCCCATTTTCCAATGGATATTCTTGTCACCTTTGTCAAAAATGAGTGGCTGTCACTCTTTGGGTTTATTTCGGTGTCCTTTCTTCTACTTGATTGGTTTATTCACTTGTTTGATGTCCATGTTCCTTCAAAATTGGCTCAAGTTGCCTTTTCTGGTGTCATCAGTACCGGAGAGAAAGAACTCCTACTGCTCTTCTTTTGGTTCACACGCCAAAGCTGTCTCCTCAGTGATCCCAAATTCAATCAAGTTGTCAATGAAGATTGACAATCACCAATCAATCCCTTGACAACTGGTCACCCAAACAGATCACCTTAGATCCTATTAGTCTATTCCTGTTCTCTAATCTAATTATGATCATCTCATAATCTGAGTGAATTTAGTCAATTTTTAAACATCACCAACATATTAAGGTCAAAAATTCTTCAGAAGTCTAAGTACACAATCTTTACTAAAAGTCAGGCAGTGTCTTAGCTGTGAGCATCTATAAAATAAAGACAAGTTATATGCATCCAATATACAATGGCATGCAGGAAAATTCTCATTATAAAAGGAAGAAATAAGGCTATAACAAGGAAAGGATCAGACCAACATAGAAACAAACCCCACTGGAACAAATCCTGAGTTTAGCAGCTCTAATCTGGAACCTGAGACTCCCGCTGCTCTGACCCTTCAGGTTGTCCAGCTCTCCAGGTCCGCGGTCTACAGTGGACTGGTTCTGCTCCAGCCTGGAGTTGTCCTGACCAATGATCTCAAAGTCCTAGCATCACCAACACCCGTGTCTCTGTTTTAAGTTTCACCATCATTAGTGGCTGCTAAGCCTCCTGGCAGGGAATTCGAATCTGCCGGACTGTCTGGCCTCCACGGCTTTCTGGGATGTTGGCAGAAGCACCTGCAGCCTCTAACTCTTCTGTTCTGCATACCTGCAAAACCAACACCGCGTAGATGACGGGGTCAAGTTTTGCTGCCACTTAGAGAAGCCACTGGAACTTGGCAAGCTCAGCTCTCGCTCTCCTTTCAAATGAACTTGCATTTTCACCATGTAAGATCATGCCCTTAAGGCACGTTTTGTTCAACTCCAGTGAGTTCAGAGTGTGAAGTTTCTCTTTGATAGAGTCCAATCTCTTTAGAAGTTACAGCTCTTTTCTATTCACCTGCCTTGTCTGTTTAAACTTGCTGTGTTTCTTTCCTTACAATACTATACGATTTTCCTCGTTCTCCTCTCTTTTACTATGTATATGAAAACTGAGTAGTAACTACATCACAGTCTGATTAAATTATATGATCTTGAAAAAACTCCGCCAAATAACTTAGTCCATTGCTTTGCATTTAGCCTTACTCACATTTTCTGGGTACATGCAGAATATTAACAGAGTCTTTGCTATAATCTAACAAAATTCACCAGCTTCCAAGATAGTTAATATTCACCACAGAAACCTCATGGTTTGGCCTCAATTCTCTGAGTTTCTCTCAATATTCTGGTCTTCAGAGATCCCAACAGAATAACTCACTAGGTTCTGTTTACAACGCTTCAGAGATTCTCATCTACATCTCCCAACTTTTCCAAAATATTCCTACACCTGCCCCAAATGCCACACGCACAAAGCTAGTCACAGTATGGTTCCACTTCTCACTACCAATGATCTGGATCAGTTACTTTTGCAGTGTGAATGTTCTGTGTCATTCCGGGTTTATTTTTGGTATTATGGCTCAACTGAAAGTTGTGAGGACTTAAGAGTTGAGCTGAACACATTGTATTTACATCATGTATGATGATTAGTTTGTGGGGCCAGGAGCAGACTGTCATGGTTTGATCCAGATGTCCCCCACAAACACATGAATGTGTTCTGATAGATCGATCCTTAGCTGATGGCAATTCGGGAATTAGAACCTCACTAGAGCTGTGTTGTTGGGGCGGGTTTATGGGGTTATAAGCCAGCTTCCCCTTGCCAGAGTTTGGCACACCTTCCTGCCGCTGTTTGCAGTGCTGTGGCGGAGGTGATGTCCAGCCCTCTGCTCATGCCATCGTTTTCCCTGCCAGGATGGAGTCTCCCCTCGAGTCCGTAAGCCTAATAAACCCATTCCTCCACAAGCCGCCTTGCTTGGGTTCTTTCTGCGCAGCAACAAGAAAGCTGACTGCAACAGTTACTTACCTCATTGCAACGACCAAATACCTGCTAAGAAGCAGCTGAATAAAGGAAGGGTTTATTCTGGCCACCATCTCAGGGAACATAGGCTATTAGGGCAGAGAAGACAGGGCAGCAGGAGAATGGGGCTGCTGCTCACATTTTGTCCAAAGTCAGAATGCGTAGAGGCATGAATACCGGTACTCAACTGTCTTCCTCCTGTTTGTTTCTATATTTTTTTCTTTCAGCCTGGGACCACAGTTCATGAGATGGTGCCACCCACTTCCAAGGCAGTTCTTTCCCCCTTAGTAAAACACCTCTGGAAGCCCTCCCATCAGGAATCCTGCCTCATTGGGAAGCCCACAATGGTCAAGCTGACAGTGAAGATGAATCAGCACGTTGAGCCCTTCCCACTTAGCTGACAGTGTTAGGAGGAAAGGCTTTCAGTGGTGTCTGGGGCTTCTGTCCTTATTCCGGCCTTTATAGGAGATGGTCGGACATCTGTCCTGCCCTTTTCACTGAAGTAGAAAAGACTAAATGTTAAACATTGATTATTCATTGTAAAAACAGTGTTTGGGAACTAAACTGAGACAGAATAAAATCATTGTTAAATGTAAAAATTACATCTAGTCTACTCTCTTAACTCCAAAAACTGGAAAGTTCCAGAACAGCTAGGGGACTGCTCAGCCCCCAGCATGGTTAGGAGGAGGAAACAAAGGTAGATGGCGACCAGACCACAGTGCCAGTAACTTCACTACACAAAGGCCAGGTAGTCACAAGTTTAAAAGGGGTTTTGAAATTGTTTCTTCCCAGGGCTCAGTACCTTTGTCAACCCTCGCCTTGGAAACTGCTAACTGCCAAGTCTGCTTCTAGAAAGCTCTCCTTGCTTGCTTGTCCCGCCTCCTTACACTATAGTATATAAAGAGACTGCAAACTGCATTCAGGGCCACACTTCTCTGAGAGCTCTCTCAGCTGTGGTCCCCGGGTTTGAGAATAAATCTCCTCTTTTCCACTCGTACCGGTGTTGGAGTAATTATTTCAGAGCCCCTCCAGCAACACCACCATGAAGGTGCAGAGCAATAGGACAGCATCCATATACCATGAAATAAACCCGCAGAGGACAACAGGTGTGTCCATGCCTTGATACTGAGCTTCCCAGCCTTCACACCTGTGAGAAATAAATTTCTGTTGTTTATAAGATGCTCAGCTTGCAGTATCTTGTCATTGCTGCCCAAGACTGCTGGGACAAATGGAATTACAGAATTCACCCTTCTCATAACATCCTCTCGTAGTCGAAATATGATATTTTCCCCGCAGGTCTTCAAGTCCTTTGGTCTATTCTGGACCTTCAAATTTCCTGAATCCATAGCTTGGTGAAGGTTTTCCATGTCTTGGAGAAATAGCTTTAGATTTGCTCTGTACCTGGCCCAGTCTCCAGCACAAGGAATAAGCAGTAAGCTCATGTCAATATCTGGAAGTCTGGGCTTCGTGTCTACTGTAAGATCTACTCTGGATCGAGGATCAAACCCCTTGCTATCCACTTCGGTTGTATTTCCCAGATCCTTAATTAACAAGCTCTGCGTGTACAGAGGGGAACTCAGAGTTTCCCACCTTCTATGCCAGCAGGAAAGCTGCGTTCTTATCGCTTGTGCAGCTTTTTCTTTCTCACTGTTTGCTTCCTCCTTAGCAGGCTGAGAAAGTGTTTGCAAGGAGGTCACATTCCATGTAAGCTGATAACAGTTCTGGCATTACTTGTTACTAATTTTAATGTGCGAACTTCTCGCTTGCTTGGGGACACAGGTACCTTTCACAGAAGACAGCCTGTGATGGTGGCAGGATGTCTTCTCAAGGCTGCCGCGTTAAGATGTGGGATTTGTGCAGTTCTCCCGCATCTGAAGTGAGCTTAGTGGCCATGTCTTCACCAACAGAATGCATCAGAGGTGACCTGCCAGTTTTAGCTAGCTGAGACTCTGACCTCTGACCCCTGAGCTGCCATGTAAGCACCTCAAATGCTTTGCCCCTGCCAGGCCGTAAGAAGCAGTGACAGTATGTGGGGAGGTGGGGAGGGAGATGGCAGGCTCTCTGCTCCCTACCCTCACCACGCCCACCTTGTCTATATCTTCCTACCATCACATGAGTCTTGCTCAGTTAAAATTGCTCAGGGTGGATACAGTAGAGATGGTTTTATTCTTTTAAGCCGCTGACTTGGAAGTTTCAACTATCTAAAAAAGAGCAACCATGACCTTGTCTTTGTGGAATCTCTTTGTGACTTAATCAAATAAAACCTCCTCACTATCGTTCTCTTCCTCTAGAAACCCGGTCTAGTATATTAACTTTGAAATTTCTAGATTGGTTTCCATGTGGTCCTAATCACCAGCTTTTGATTTGTGGTTTCTATGTTTTAAGGTAAGTCTTTGATAGAAATGGAAAATGAAAATATTATGAAGGATTATGATCGTCTTGACGCCTCGGAGTCATGTATCACATGAATGCAATTTTCAAGTTAAGCATATTTAGATATAAAATAGATACACAAAATCATAGCTTTTTTCATACTAAACATTAAGTAAACTAGAATTAAAAACCCCACTCACAGGACTGGAGAGATGGCTCAACGGTTAAGGCACTTGCCTCCAGTGCCTAAGGCCGCAGGTTCAATTCCCCAGGACCCACATAAGCCAGACCCATGCCACAAGGTGGTGGCCCTGATGCTCGCTCTCTCTCCCTCCCTCTCTCTCTCTCTCTCTGTATCTCTGCTTGAAAAATGAGTAAATAAAATATTATAAAAAAAACCCACTCACAATACTATCAACACAAATATACATGGGCATGACAAAATAATGGGGTTCATTGGATGAATCACGAAAACTTGTGATGAATGAGCAAATGAGGGAGTAAAAAATTCTATGTGGTTTGAGATGAGGGAGGATTCAGAATCCTCACAGTGGCAAATGGCTTACACTTTTTAAAGACAAATTCAATGTACTTTCAATGAAAATCCTACTGATAAAATGTTTCTGAAGTTCACCTTGAAAAGTAACAACATTACAAATACAACTCTAAAATGGAGGAGAAATGAGTGCTTTCATGTCATAAACTCTAAGACATTATAACTCCACTCTCCTTGAAACAGAATATTGTCAAAGTCTTGAGTGAAAAAGAAGTCAGAATAGACGCAATAACCCACAGGAAATTAGGATGCAATGGAGACAGCGCTGAAATCCATGGTCAACCATGGAAAGGTAAACAACTTATACCAAGATAACTGGACAGACATTAGAAGAAAAGAGCTAGTAAGGGTCACTTCCTACTTTAAAATCACTATCAAAGAAGCAGATGATGATTAACATTTAAAAAGAAATGCTTCAAGCATACACAGACTCATGTAGATTCTTAAGTAAAGTAAGATTGTTGTCAAATTTAAACAAATGAGGACCTAACAAGACTTCACAGACCTTGGAGAATGGAGAGGTGACCTTAGAGATGTGGCATTGCAAAGTGGGTGACAAATAGGTATGGTACAGTGTCATGGTTTGATCCAGGTGTCCCCCACACACATCAGAATGTGTTCTGATTGATCGATCCTCAGCTGATGGCAGTTTGGGTTTTACAACCTCGATGGAGCTGTGTTTTGGGGGCAGGCTTATGGGAATTAAAAGCCATCTCCCCCTTGCCAGAGTTTGGCACACCTTCCTGCCACTGTTTGCAGTGCTGTGGGGGAGGTGATGTCCACCCCTCTGCTCATGCCATCGTTTTCCCTGCCAGGATGGAGTCTCCCCTCGAGTCCGTAAGCCAAATAAACGCATCCCACCACAAGCGGCTATCGTTTGGGTTCTTTCTGCGCAGCAACTAGAATGCTGACTGCAATACATAGGAAATTACAGGAAGGATATGGGTTCTTTTTTAGAAGACACAGTGTGCTGATGTCATTACCATCTGTAGCCATCTTCCCTTTAACTCAACCCTTAACTAGAACCCACGTCTGTGACAAGAAAGGTCACAGGATGGAATTATGCTAAAAAAGCTACTAATAGTTCATATGCTTTATTTTTATTTATTGTGACTGGAGCCTACTCACCTACCGCCTAGATGCTAAACCTCTGAGCTCATATTACCCGAGAATTGTCAGAATATCGAGATTTGTGACCCAGTTTCATGCTTAACAATTGCAGTCAGTTAACCTGTTTGCCCCAACTGACTTCTG